>JAUELO010030400.1:0-10703 GCA_032357855.1 Amphibolips quercusostensackenii | reverse complement strand
TATCTAGGCTTTTTGTCGTCAAAGGCCGCGCAGAGCGGCCTTCGACTATTTAGACTCTGTATGCGTTTTTTATCATTTCAATTATCCCTGCACAACTTTTCACGAATTTGAAGCAAAATATAATGTAAATTTGTTGCTTCAATGTTTCTATCATTTCTTACAATAGAAAACTGTGGCATCTAGGGAGTTTTTAAGGCTTTAAAGCAGACACTTGTACACTGCAGAGGGCGCTAAAATTGTCAGGTGCGAAGCAAAAACTTTTAGGACATACCTCGTACATATTAACTTGTTCTATCCTCTTATCATCTAAGGCAATAGTGCACAATATTTTTTTATCCTTAACTTAGAATGCCATAATTTTTGTTTCATTTACTTTCAGTTTTAAGCCCATGTTCTCCATGACAGTATTTACTCTGCTCAACATTCTCTGTAAGCCTTCGAAAGACTCTGACATAACAATTTTATTATTATCAAAAGCTAGTCCAAGCATCTTCACTGCCTCGAGGTCTACACCTTCTTCCTCAAAGAGGGCATACCTAACGTTTAATGAGATTGTTGAAAACTTAAACATTTTATCAAGTTTATCCTTTTTGCACAAAAATTTAACAGTTCCGTTAAAAATTAATTCTTTTAGATTGATAGATTATCCTTTATGTCAGGAAAGTTACATTTCTTGGTAGAAATTTATCTCTTTTGGCTAAAAATAACTTTTTTTTTAACATTCCACTTTTATAGGTAACAAAAAGTGTTGCGTGTTGAAAGACCAAATCGGAATGGTATTGATTGTCAACTAAAAAAAATATTTTCAAAAAGAAAGAAATCTTATACGATTTTAGATATTCTGTATTAAAACTATTTTAAATTCCGATTTTAAATTTAATTTCGAATTATAAATAGCTCCTTATGTAAAAGCAATGGACTGGCAATCTAAAAAAACCTGGGTTTGGATCTTAGCGTAGCTTAAGAGCAATTATTTTTAAATTTATGAATAAAAATAAATATTACAAAAAGGTTGATTTAAGAACAGCACACAGAAAATAATTAAGATTAAATTATTTCATGGATTTTATCTAGTCCAAACTACAACACAATAAAAATGCTACTGATATTAATTTATATAAATATTTTCCATAGTGAAATTCTGTTTTTTTGTAGGACCAGAACTTCATTATTTTGATGTGCAGCACGTGTGTATTTTCAGCTAAAGAACTAGTTTTTATTTGCTATAATGGTAAATTATATATTATTAGTTTTTATGCAAACTTTCTTTGTCTAATTACACTGACGGTCAAAAGTTTCCGGACGTTTTTTTTTTAGTGAATGATTTAGTTTTAATAATTTTATTTATGTCAGGGCTAAAAAATTTTCTCTTAACCCTTAGAAGCCTATTTTAATATAATTGTTAAAACTGAATCATTTATAAAAAAGAGGTGTCCGCAATCTTTTGACCTGCAATTTTCACAAATAAATGCTGATATTCTTTCAAGAATTGTCATAAATGGTTGAACAATAAGTTTTTAATATGTCCTATTTAGTTTTGAAATAATTTATAACTAACCTTTGAATAATTTCAGTAAAAAGAACGTAATTTTGTTTTTAGAAATGGCAAATCTGCGATAAAACTGTAGTGTTTCATAGGTTATACCTTTTTTTAATTTAATAAACTACTTTGCACTAAAAAATTCTGCTAAAAAGATTAGAAATCCTCGCTTGATAATGTGCCTATATCGCGCTGCATGCTAGGTGTTTGTACTTTCGCCAAATTTATGTCCACATTGGTTGAAATTGAATGTGAAAGCATCGTTAACTATAATTTGTTGTTTGTAAATTCTCTTTTGTTAAAGCTCTTTGAGCTTTAATGGACACATCCTTGTCATGTATCTCGTGCTTCGCGCTTGATTTTGTTATAAATTTGTTGCTGCACCTTGGCCTGAGGCTGCTTATTGATATATTGCAAAATGAAGTACAAGTTTTATTTAGCATGACAACTTTAATATTTGCTTTTTACTTTGCATTGAATTTTATTCTTAGCCATTATGAAAAATGTATCATTTTAATAAATTTATATTATTACAGTTTGAAAATATGCATTCCAGCGTAAAGGGGTCTTATTTTTAATATAATTTATTATGATTAAAACAAAAACAATGCGTCTAATCAGAAAATAATTAATAACAAATATATAGTTGCTCTTTTAATGTACTAGGTTATGTACTAATTTTTGTCGTGTCTTGCGTTGTTTTTCCAAAAATTTAATTTTTTGATTTTCTCACCATTTATGATTAAGAAAGTATTAGAATTGTTCAAAAATTCACACTACAGTTTTTTAACGGATTCCCACGTTTCAAGACACCCTGAAAACGATAGTCAAGTTTTGGCACACTTTTTCTGGGTCTTAAAAGAAAGAACGAGTTTGCTAATCAGAAATTTTGGATAAAAATTTAAAAAGTGAGCACATTTTGAATATTTTTGAAACACTTTTTTTTGAAATTCATAAATTCAATGTGAGATTATAAATAGTACTTAAGAACATAAACAATGTACCCTGGTGACTTTTTAAAATAAAACAAAATTATAGGAGTTATAGTATTTTTAAAATTCAAAGTAACAAAAGAAAAATTGAATTTTCAGCCAAACAACGCATGTAATGGAAAAAAGTGACATATAAAAAAAGTTGCTTTTTCATAGCCCTACAAGACTATCACAAGAAACTTTTGAATTTTAGAAAAAATTAAAAATGTAAATTTTTTATTGCACAAAAAAAAAGATTAAAAATAAAAAATTCTATTTTACAGTTAAATTATGCTAAGTACAAAAAAAATTGTCCACAAAAACTATGCAAACAATAAAGATCTAAAAATTTGTTGTCATTTACTTTTTGATAGGACGCGTAGTTTTTGCTTTATTTGTAAAAAGACAACATAAAAAATAAGAAAAATCTCTAGTCCGTTGTCTCTAGGCACGATAACTTTAAAAAAAATTATTACATTGGAGTCAGCTTTGGCACAGTTATTTAAAGCCTAAAGGAAAAGGACAAATTCGTTAGCCAGCTATTCTGAATAAAAATTCAAAAAGTAAGCACATTTTGAAATTTTTTGAGACCACTATTTACATTCTCATGATTTATGATTGAGAAAGTATTAGAATTGCCCACAAATTCACACTGCAGTGCTTAAACGGTTCTCCACGTTTCAAGACCCCCTGAAAACTAAAATAGAGTTTTGACAATGGCGTCTGTCTGTCTGTCAGTCCGTCCATCCGTAAACACGATAAGTCTTGAAAAAATAAACGTGTAAAATCAAGCTTTGGCACACTTTTTCTAGGTCCTCAAAGAAAGAACGAGTTTGTTAACCAGCAATCCTTGACCAACGGTTATAGTTTTATTTATTGGAAATGCTATCCAAAAATCTAATATTCAATTTTCACGCCAAAAGAAGACATATATGTGAAAAAAGTATCAATGAGAAATTAAAGCTATTCAAACTGTCTACAATTTTTGTTCAAACCATTCTTTAATAGGACTCGATTTTTTTTAGTACATTGGAAATAAACAAGCCGAAAATTATAATTCTAATCCAAATGACGACAGATGAGTGAAAAAAGTCTACAGAAGAATTGTATTTTTTTGAAATACCTACAGTTTTTCTTTCAAACATTTTCTGATAAGACTTGATATTTTGGTTTTAATTCTTGAAAATACTGTGAAAAAATCAAAAATTTTAATTTTGAGACAAACGACAGAAAATATAGGAAAAAGATTCAATTAGTAATTGTATCCTTTAAAAAGTTTAGAAAAGTGTTTTCTAACTATTTTCGAATAGGGCTCATTATTTCAGTTTTATTTATTTAAAATATTATGAAAAAAATAGAAAATTCAAATTTCGAGCCAAAGGTCGTGAGATACCAAATCAAAGTCTTGAAAAACAATTGTAGCTTTTCAAAATTGTAACAAAATTTGATACAAACAGTTTTCAATAGTGCGCTTTATTTTGGTTTTATTTATTTGAAATACAATGTGAAAATTCAAAATTCAAATGTTAAACAAACTAATGAACATAAGATAACAAGCCTTAAATAGCAATTTCAGCTTCTAAAAGTCCTAAAAAATTATTTGGAACCATTTTTGAATAAGACTGTTCATTTTTATTTCATTCATCAAAATTGCTATAGAGAATATCTAAAATTAAAATTTTGAACCAAATGGCGCGAGATATAAAAAAAATTTTCAGAAGAAATTGCAGCTTTTAAAAAGTTCTACAAAATCTATTCAAATAATTTTCGGATGTGAATTGTCAGTTTATTTTTATTCATCGAAAATATTTTGGAAAAATTTGACAATTTGAATTTCAAGCCAAACGACGCAAAATATTGATGTTGACGTTCGAAGATTCCTACAAAATTTCTTTGAAGTATTTGTTGACAGAAATCCTTATCCTTAGTTTATTCACCAAAATTCATATTCGAAATTCAAGTATTTAGCTTAAAAACGCAAGATACGCATAAAGTCTAAAAGAAGACTTGTAGGATATTTTTTTTTATTCATCAAAATAATATGAAGCAAAAAAATTCTATTGTAACTTTTTATTTTCATTTTATTTACTATTCTTGATTACGCAGAACATTAAAAATATAAAGATGCATTTATATATATATATATACTGGCATCAATAAGAGATGTTTTTTATAAAGTTTCATTCAAGCATTTCCAGTGCAAAAAACAAATATCTGGGCGCAAAGCGCGAGGTCTAAATATGTCCAAGCACAATCTTATATGGTGCTCAAAAAAACAACGTAATTCTTCTTTTGACTGCTTTTCATATCTTTAATTGTTTGGTTTAAAATTTGAATGCTTGTTTTTTTTTAATTCTGCTTATTGAAAAAATTCATTAAGATAAATCGTTCGTCTTTCAGAGTTCTACAAATGTCTGTATATAGAATTTTTTACTCTTGAAAAAGTGAGTAGAAACTGACCTTCAGTTTAGTACACTGAAAGAGTGTACTGAAGGCTAATCGAATCTTTAGACACACGCACACATGTTTTTCTGATGAAAATGTAAAAAAAATCATTATCTAACCCATAATCCTAAACGAATTCTAATTAGGTAGAAAACTCGCCTGAAAAATGTTTGTCAAAGAGTGATTTCATATTGACTCTTTATACATTATCAAGTTCGCTGAGCTCCTCAAGGCAGAATAATTATACATGTGCGAGAGTTTATCGGCTACTAAATAAATTGTGTGATACTGATTAAGAATATTTCATGCCATCAAGTTCTAAAATTATCTATATACGCGATTTGTGCTCGGGAAGGAAAAAATAAAAATATCTCAACAGTATATATACACGAAACACCAGCACATTTATTAGTTACGCTGTTTTAAAAATTCTGCATTAATCACTTTCTCCTCTATTTTAAAAAAATGAGAAGCCTTTATATTTTGATCTTAAACCTGGAAGTCATTCTTAATTCTATTGGTGAGTAAAGAATTAATTATTATGATTTCTCTATATCTTTTTTTTTATAGTAAATACGTAAAAAGATATCTATTATAGGTTATTAAAGGTAAAATACTATGTAAACTTAGTGATAACAAACAATTATTTTTTTAAGTACCTTTTTCTGATATTTTTTTCAGAGATTTCTTTGACAGATTTTCACGACTTACTTACCTTAATTAGTGTTTAAGAGCTTTTTTAAAAAATGAAATCTTTATACCTCACTTGATGCAATTTTAATCGTTCTTTGCTAATTTTCAGTGTATTTAAATTTTTAAATTATTGACCCTGTAAATTTCGCTACAGTTTTTTTCTTTGAATTATGATTTTAAATTTCGATTGTGACTTTGAAGTAAGGTAAAATAGATTAAGTATGTAAATATGTTTTCTTTCACATTGAAGTAATCAGTTGCTTTACTTGGCAAACTTTGATTTCATAATCTATGTTGATATTTAAGTATAATTCGCATCCAAAAAAACATATTAACATTTATTTGTTTGCTCAGCGGGAAATCACTGCCGAAAATCATTATTAGGCTGCTTACAAAATAAAATTAAATATTCAAATTAGACTTTTACTATTCGTTATACAAATCTAAAATTACAAATAATTAATTTTTGTTGTATAGAAATATCATCAGGTATGCCGCCCAGAACGAGGGACTTTTTGACGAATTTTGGGATAAGTAATGAAAATTCAGAACATCAAGGTATCCCTACTACAAGTTAAAATTCAGAACAAAAGTGTCGATTGATAAACCATTTTTATATCAGCAGTTCAATACTGTTAATCTTTTGTGAAAGGAAATATTTTATACGCGCGAAACCTTGTTTCCAATGTTTTAAACAAAAGTTATCGAAAAAAAAATTGGATGGACCGCCTTTTTTTTAAGGGTCTTCCCCTTTCAAAGCATGCCTGTTAATAAATTTCCTATAATTTTTTTTGCAATTATTTCGAATTTACTGTAGGAAATCATAATATAGAGAACAATTATTGGATGTTTAGTATTATAGTAGATTACTTACCTAGGCAGCAAGGTTGAACTTACTACCAGGTGCATTCGATACTTTATCTAAAATTAACAGAATAAGCGCAAATTCATCTGCCTAAGGATTTAAAGCAAAATTGCGTTTGATTCTAATGCGTACGCACGCGCTGCGCGTGGAGCAACGCGGTACAATAAAGTTCAATTCACGTGCCGCTTGTCGCGGTACAATAACGGGCTATTTCACTGCCGCTACGCGGGCAGATAAAAGGCGCTTTTTCTGCCTGTTCAAGGGACAACAACTTCACTGCCGTGGTGCATACGATACCTTATCTGAAATAGGCAGAATAAGCGCAAATTTTTCTGCCTAAGGAGTAGAAGTAAAATTGTAGTTGATTCTAAAGCGTACGCACACGCCTGCATGGGGCGACGTTATAAGTATAAAGTCCACTTCGTTGTCTCTTCCTCACTCACTCATTTTTTCCTTCTTGATGTCACTTTATGTGCTACTCGATGCGATACAATAAAAATCACTCAACGTGCCGCTTGTCGCGGTACAATAAAGGTCTATTTTACTGCTGCTACGCGGGCAGATAAGGAGCGCTTTTTCTGCCTGTTTTAAATACAACTTTACTGCCGTGGTGCATACGATACTTAATCTAAAATAGGCAGAATAAGCGCGAATTAATCTGACTAAGAAGTAGAAGTAAAATTGTGGTTGATTCTAAAGCGTACGCATGCGCGTGCATGGGGCGACGTTATAAGTATAAAGTCCACTTTGTTGTCTCTTCCTCACTCACTCATTTTTTGCTTCTTGCTGTCACTTTATGTGCTACTCGATGCGATACAATGAAGTTCACTTAAAGTGCCGCTTGTACCGGTACAATAAAGGTCTACTTTACTGCCGCTACGCGGGCAGATAAAGGGCGCTTTTTCTGCCTGTTCTAAATACAACAACTTTACTGCCGTGGTACATACGATATTTTATCTAAAAAAAGGCAGAATAGGCGCGAATAAATCTGCCCAAGGAGTAAAAGTAAAATTGCGGTTGATTCTAAAGCTGACGCACGCGCGTGCTAGGGCGACGTTATAAGTATAAAGTCCACTTCGTGGTCTTTTCCTCACTCACTTATTTTTTCCTTCTTGTTGTCACTTTTTGTGCTACTCGATGCGATACCATAAAAATCAGTTAACGTGCCGCTTTTCGCAGTACAATAAAGGTCTATTTTACTGCCGCTACGCGGGCAGATAAAGGGCGCTTTTTCTGCCTGTTTTGAATACAACAACTTTACTGCCGTGGTGCATACGATACCTTATCTGAAATAGGCAGAATAAGCGCGAATTAATCTGCCCGAGAAGTAGAAGTAAAATGGCGGTTGATTCTAAAGCGTATGCACGCGCGTGCACAGGGCGACGTTATACGTATAAAGTCCACTTTATGTGCCACTTGATGCAATACAATAAAGTTCACTTTGCCTGACGCTCGCCGCGGTACAATAAATTTCTATTTTGCTGCTGCTCCATAGGCAGATAAAGAGCTCTTTTTTTGCCTACTTAAGATAAAATAAGTCATTTGAAAATATTTAGGAAGTTTATGTAAAAACCAGTCAAACAGCAATTAAAATACTTGAAGATCCTTCAAAATTCCTTATATCTTCTGAAATTCTTTGAAGTCATTATAAGTCTGACCACATTTTTGACATCCTTTTGATGTCTTTCAATTTGTGTAAAATATTCTTGTGTCATTAAAATCAGTTAAAATTTTTTGTTTTCTTTGAAGTCTTCAACATCCTAAACAATCCAACGAAATAAATAACATTATTTATTCCGCAGAGATAACTAGAAGATTTTTAAAATCCCTTAAAATCTTTAGAAATCGTTAAGATCCAATAACAAAGTGGAAGTTATTTAAAACTTCTTTTGGCTCAGATTTCTATAAATCTTAAAAATTTCTCAAAATGTGTAAAATTCTCTAAGATTAGAGAATAGTTTATTGTGCGCGAAGGTAGCAAAATAGTGTTTTTGCATACTCACGCTCGGCCGTAAAAACAATATTTCGATGCCTTGGTACAGACGATATTTCATGTAATAAGAGTATGGTTTCTGAACTTTCTTACGATATTACATATCAGGTTTAAGGTCAATTTAAAGGGACAAGTAGCGCAAAAAATAGCTCGCGTATGTCGAAGTAACAAACGCGCATGCGCGCAGATCTAATTCGTATTTTCCGCAAACGATAAAGTTTACCTTAGTGGCCTAGGCCGGGAAAGTATCTCACCACCGAGAGAGACCTACTTTGCTGTTCTATACCACGCCGAGAAAACAAGGAAACCATATCTGTGTTATATCAAATCCTCTAAGTACTGTAAAATCTTTTAAAATTCTTAAAAATATATTACAAGACTTCAAAATCGTTGCAACATTCAAAATCTATTCAAATTCTTTCCAAAGCTTTAAATTTTGTGGAAGTTCTTAAAAATCTACAGAAATCTTTTGTCATTTTCGAGTATCGCTGGAAATCTTTGAAATTCTCTAAAATTGTGTGAAATGAAAATCGTTTAAAAAAAAAATTGGTTCAAACAAAATCGTTTAAAATCCAATGACGTTATCTAAATTACTGTCTATTTCAATCAGTTAAATTAAACAGTTTTATTTTTAAGGTATAATTTATTAATTTTTTGCATAAATTGTTTTATATTTTAAAATTATTTATTTCTGTACTGATTTTTTCATAATGCTTTTCTAGAAGCGAGATCAAGTATAAAAATGTACACTAAGTTTTCTATGATTATTTTTTGCAAAGGCAGCTTGGTAAAGAAGTGAGGATTTCAATATGATAAAAAAGCGCCGTGTTTTAGTTTACTGAAATTAGGTAGCACAATTTTTGGCCATGAGCCCAGGGAAACTGTAAATGGTGGCTAGGTGTTTACCTTCACTGAAAAAATAGAATAGCCTATCTCAACACTATTTCTTCTATGGTTTAACGTTTGACCTGAAAGAAACCTACCAAAAAAAGGAAAGAAGGAGAAGGATAGTCCCAAGTGTCTATCTCGGCATACAACTAGATTTAATTTAAAAAAAAGGTTCATACGATTTGAATCTTTAAATATTGATCTTAGTTGAATCAACTTTTAAATCAAGAATAAACAAAAGTAAAATACTTTAAACTTTTGCTTCATTTACTTCAATTCTGTTTAGTCAGTATTAATTATACTTAATCAGAAATCCGAAAAATGAAGAAGTTCGTGAGGGAAAGGATTTTTCTAACATAAAAAAAAAATATCACCATTTTATTATAATTGTGGTCCGTTCCCAAGAAAATGTACTATACAATGAGAGCACCGGCCACGAGGCTTGACGCGAAGATTATTCTCAATCGATCGCGAAGTCTATCTTCCGTCCTCCAGCTCTCGCTTGAGTTACCAGAAAAAAATAATAATAAAAGTCCACACAAACCGCGGTACTTAGAATGCTGTCCGTTTGATCGCGTGTTTAGAGCCATGCCGCCCAACATTGCGTGAGCAGGTTCGCTTAGTGGCCAGATTTGAGTTGCATCAATAATCGCCTCGAATTTTTCTGAGTAAGGGTCCTCCGCCAATCGCAGCTTCCCAAATTAGTCACGACTGCCATCTTGCTGAAAAACGTACAGGTATTTCTGGCTACAAAGCATAAGAAAACTCTGTTAACAACATACTTTTCGAGTCTGAGTTAATTTCTTTTTATCATTATGCTTTCTTCACTCAGAACCCTTAGGTAAAAATGTTCCAATGCGCTTTTAAGCCACCTTTACAAATAGGGAGTCCTAATACTAAAATCTGGCAGATGCTGCCTCTGCTTTTACAAAGAGGGAAGAAACTAAGTTTTATGCCTTCTTTTTCAGAAGCGCTTTAGGATTTTGGCAGCATCTATACGTTTGCATAATATTCACCAATTTTTGAGTTATTATTAATTATGTTAACCAAAATACAAAAAATTAGATTTAAAAATTGTCTTTAAAATTCTTCTTTCTCTGATTTACTAGTTACTGTCTATTTCCATAGAACGCCATTATGCGACTGTCTACTTTAAGATGTTATATTTGGGAGCTGAATGAATATCTGATGATAAGATTAGATTGATTTTTATAAAGGCATGAACCTAAATGCACAAAAGTAATACTCCGTAATGACTTGATCAACTACACATAGATCTCGGAGACGCCATACTGACCGGAAGTCTGT
>JAUELO010030399.1:0-20069 GCA_032357855.1 Amphibolips quercusostensackenii | reverse complement strand
TATATATATTTTTTTTTAACTCGCGCAGGTGTTTTCTTGATTTTTGATGTCACCGCGAACTAAATAAGCCTAAGTTATCTGAAAACTAAGTTCTCCTATGTGCATCCATAAGGTGCTCCTTGTCAATGCAACTTACATTCTTCTAAAAGGGCATGGTCGCACGTTCGAGCCTTTGGTGATGGGCGAAATCATCGTGTGCGACAAGCTACTATTTTTTGATTCTTAGTCAGATCAAAATGTTATAAGTAACTTGTAATCAGTAATAATAATAAAAAGTCAGTGTACTATGATTCTCAAAACGGACGACATTAGCTGCACAGTGCATATCGACACCGTCATGTTACGTACCTGAAGCTATTTTGAGCCCGGCTAGTAGTCAGGTGGGTAACCGTTTGTGTCAATAAGTGAAACTGCAGTATAGCTGGACCTAATAAGCCAGTCTATTTAAAGTTATAATTATAACAATCTTTGATATCTGTAAATTCTTTATTCCGCCTTTCTGGAAAGCAAATAAAAAAGAAAGATGCTTCTTATTTTCTTACGAAAATATGTAGGGGCGAAAATTGCTATCAATTTATAATAGTTTTCTTTCATTTATTATACTCTGGAGAGGTAACCCCACAGTTGACGTGAAATAATTACACATACTCGTACTTTAACTGCTTTAGTTTGTAACAATAATTAAGATTTTCAGTCACAGTAATAAACAACGACTCCATTGATTCAGTTGTCCACATCTAAACTCCAAGGTGGCCGTTCGCTTTTCGAGTGTGTTTTATCTTTCGACATTATCTCTTATCTCTAAGTATCAATTCATTAGTCTATGTAGTTTAATATCTGATAAAATTGTCTTTAATATAAGTCTAGTCCCTTACATGGAAATCCTTTCTCGACTTCTCAGAGGCATATTTCACTTAAAAGAGCAAGATAAAGTCTTTGCACTAGAAATTATGTTTTAGGGATGCTTCTAAAGTATTTTTTTTAATACATAAGAAATCGTTATGCCACAATTTAAAATTAATTGAATAATCTATTTTATAAAAATAGTAGTGGCATAAACCTGAATATTACAAATTTACATTGCAAAAGAAATGTTATGCGGAAAACAGTTTTGTCGACTAAGAAATGCAATATTTATTGCAATCAAGGAATCAAGAAAATTGCTTACGAATACTTAGTTTTTAACTATACATCATGTAGATAAAACAGTGTATCATCTTCACCACATTATTTCAGAATACTCTTATTACTGACCTTGTCCATTAGCGCTTTACCGCATACGTTGCTCATGGAAATTTGAGCTTTTTTTGTCATATTTTAAATTCCAGTAATATCTTTCAGACTAACAATAACCTTCCTACGTACATTTATGAGCCTTGCTATCTCTCAATCGATCTTTTTGTTATTAACATTTTAAATAAAGTACCAAAACACACGTATTTATCAACTTGTTTTATACTCTCACCTTTTTTTTCTAAATATATTTTATATATGGTACCTAGGAATTTGATACTACTGTAATTATTGTAGTTGCTTATATCTCCCTTTCCATTCTATAGTGGGAAGATATTTGTCTTTTTCTAGTTATCTGAAACTTCACCTATCTCGACATATAAATTAATTACTCCGCACAGCCTGTAAGTTATATACAATACCCTGCTTATTTAAACATTTCATTAATTATACCATCCATAACAGCAGCCTTATCATTCTTTAATTTCTCAATTATATTCTTAAACTAAGAGGTACAGATGCTGTCAATCAGGTTATCCAATGTTTTACTTTCTGCGCCACCGTTGTACTTTTCCAGAACTTTACCACCCACTCATTCCTTGAAAGAGTCTCTTAAAGCACCTAGTATTTTTTCTGTATTATGCACCAACTTCAAATGCTGACTGACTTTGTACTTTTTCTTTCTTTTATATAACAATTATAGCCATTTTTCAAAACAGCTTCTTTTTTTTTCAAAATCAATTTGCATTTTTTTTCTCATCGCATTTATTTTATCCTTACTTTTTATAGCAAGCATTTTTACTTTTCTGTTTTTTTTCCCTGAAACATCTTCTATTCTAATTTTCACATCATCGTTAACGCCTAAAACGTTGAATTATCTCAAATTTGTTTGCTTCTTTTTGTCATTGTCTAGGCGGATTTCATCATTTGATCACGCATCAGCAGTCATTCTTCCTGCAAACGCAGTTTCACTTAAATCAGTCGCAATTCTGACAATGATTTCCTAGAGCATAGTCCATGCTTCCTTTGTAGCTTCACTGCCTAATTTGCGTATACCAAGAAGCTTTATCCGTATGTTTATATACCTAATTCTGAAATTCTACTGGTTTTTACGGCTTTTGTAAATTCTCTATCTTTAATCGCGACTGTTTCGTGTTTTTTTTCTCTTTTATCTCGATCTTAAATCTATGTGAATTTCTAAGACTGGGAAGTGATGATCTGTTCCACATTCGGAACCTCTTATAACCTTTGCATCTCTTACAAGCTCTCTGTCTTTCATCCGCAACAATAAAGCAAATCATACTGTGGCTATCTTTTCTGCGTCGGTTAAGCAAGTCGATTTTGTTATGCTTGAACCAAGTTTTTTCTTTATATTTATAATAAACATCAGTTTTTGTATCTCAAAAATGACCTGACACTATGTCCGTACACTGGCCTCAGTCTTCAAGACTAATCACCCTTAAAGATAGTCTCCTTAATACTGACCAATTTGGGAGAGACAAATTGTTTCTTTTCTATTTTTTCTTGGTTCGAATAGGATACTCTGCTCAATACGAGAATCCTTCAACACCATTAAAACTATTTAGTGCATATAAAAAATTCCTTTTACTTTAGTTACAAATAGAAAACTAGGATTTTAGGAAAAAGAATTTCAAATAAAGTCAGAGTTAATGTAAAATTGAAACAATCATCAATTTACCTTTATTTTACACATATCTCATACTAAAAAAAGGTGCAAAACACCATATGTCAGTGCATTTTTGCTCGCTTCCTATCACCCTTCCGTCTAGGAATCACAGTCTTACACAAAAGCTCGATTTTTTCCTCAAAGTCACATGTTACTCTAAATATCTTTTTATTTTTAATGCTAATCAAAATATTTTTAAATAATAAAGATATAATTGTTTACGTAAATATTTTCATCATTTACCGAGTTGGCAGTTTTTATTAAGATTTCTTTTTCGTATAGAGGCTCGTTATAATTATAAATTTAGGTTCGAACGTTCATAACATTTAAGATTCCATTTGATTTTTCACGTAATGGTAAACCTATTCCTGGTGTTCCTTATGTTGGAACATCTAATTTTACTGACACGTTTTCTTCTTCCGGAAAGCTTAGGTCCAGGTCTCCTCTTGTCAAGAAGTTTCTTCCTGCCAGCTTAATGGTTCCATCTACAAGGCTTTCATTTTCTGTAATTTACGGATATTGACTTAAAGAACTAAAATTTAAAATGCTAATTTTCTACATGAATCCACACCGGATATTTGAACTTCAAAGATACACTTTTTCTGCCGATGCACCAATTTAATTAAAAGTAAAAAGAAATGTCGATGAGCGTCTGCCAAGCCAAAAACAACGCTAAAGAACAGGCAAAAATAAACATAGAAACTGTCATGATTAACTTTTTGATCTCAAAAGAAATGTGCGAATTTCCAGTAGGTATGAAACGCCTAATTGCACGATATTTTTAAATAAAGAACGAAACAAGCAGCGTGTTAACTGCATACCTAACAGTTTTCATAACATTGTACTAAAATTTTAACACTAAAATACAATATATTTTTTGGTCCAAAGCATAATTATTTTGAAACTAAAAGGTACACAACCACTGGAGCGATTTCTGAGCAAACTTAATATTTAATTTCAATTTTAAGGTTATCATGTATATTTTTGTTTAGCATCAAGAAAATTTCCTGAACGTTAAACATTTTTGACGCCTAGAACTTTAAAGCGCGCAACTTATAATTTTTTGAATACGAATGAAAAGTATCATCCTCTGCAGTGAAAATGTATTTAAAAAACTATTCTCTAATTATTCGCAAGGTATCACTGAAATAATTTCACAAGGG
This sequence comes from Amphibolips quercusostensackenii, assembly GCA_032357855.1. NCBI lineage: Eukaryota > Metazoa > Arthropoda > Insecta > Hymenoptera > Cynipidae > Amphibolips > Amphibolips quercusostensackenii. The sequence continues at coordinate 15,986 of JAUELO010030399.1, read as the reverse complement.
AAAGTCTGGAACAGGACGTTATGGTCCCAAATGAATTCAATCCCACAATGGTCTCTAACTGTTGTTATCCAATAAGAAAATTGGTTTGAATATGGTCAGATACCAAATACCTTCACAATACTAATTCAGGTTTTTTTGTTAATGTACAACCAAAAAATAATATTTTTTGTGACTTTAGGTCAAATTAAAATGTTACAAGTACACTTAACTCTCGATTCTTTGTCGGACTTAGGTCTATTCGGATAAGAATCGGACACGTTTTTTCATGACAACGCTTAGAACCGCATCATGTAGTCCCTGACCATAAAACAGTCAAGTGTAAAGCCAATTGAAAATCGTGTAAATTTTAATGTTTTAAAATGAATGAACTCTGAAAGTTCACAATTTTTAATTCTTAAATTTTTATGGAGACAATAATACTGTATTCGTATTTTTATACGAATGAGATCGAAAATAATTGCTATCAAATTTGTACCTTTTTCAAGATGAGCATATTTTCTTAATACGTTTTTGTGTTTTGTGTTTTTTTCGAAGCATGTTTCATTTGTCCAAAAATGTGATTCTTTCAGTTTTAATGCTGCTTTTTACGAATATAAAAATCTGCGCTCCCCATCAAAAAATAATCAAAAACAAATTAGTAGATCTTTTTTCGATGCACAATTTTTGTTGAATAATTTTTTTTCGCATCTCGCATAGTTTGAACACACAATGACTTTTTTTATTTTTTTTCAGGACTTCACAAAAGCAATGTTTCTCTTTTTTTGGCTTTTTTCGTATCGTGCGTTGTTTAGCTTAAAATGTTTATTTTTGTTTTTTTTTTTAATTCGGAAAATGCTATATCTCTGATAACATTTTTCTTATTAAAAAAATCGTGAAAATAAATTGTTTAAATTTCAGAGTACTACGAACAGCCGGCCATAGAATTTTTAAATTTAAAAATAAAGGTCCCGAATTTTCTTTAGATGATTTACCTTTTGAAATATTTATCCAAGCTAGCTGGTTAACGAACTTGATTTTTACTTCTCATTTTTAAAATTGTGTGCTGAAGAACTATTTAACCCGACTAGCTTTTAAAAGTTATCCGGTATGCAGATGACGACAACGACGACGACAACAGCGAGATGTCTTAAAAGGTAGAGATTGTAAGAAATCCGGTATAGTCAGTTAATGAAAAATATAATAGTTACTTACATTTTTAGTTGAAAAAATTAATTTAAAAAAATAAAGGTAAGAAAGAAGTTAAAATTTTCACCAAAGAGATGAATCTTCAACGATAGTTAAGAATCTTCACCAAAAAAATGATCTTTTTAACAAAGTGGTTTAATCTTTGACTAAGCAAAGAATTATAATTTTCAACCACACAGTTGTTTTTTTAAACCAAAAAGAGAACATTGAAAAAAAACATTTACATTTTTGATCAAAGAGGATGACTTCGATGAAGTTGTTAAAATTTCATAATTATATAAACATTCTGATTCAAATATATGGTCGTTAGTGGTAAGCAACTTAAAAAAAAAGGAGAAATACCAGGAAAATAACTTAGTAAACAATTTTTTATTTTCTTAGACCAATCATATTTGAAGACCAGAATCTCAATTTCGAAAAATTTTTAACACATAATCTTTCATAAACAAAAAAAGGAATTTGAAATTAAAATTTTAAAGTTTTAATTTAATTATCCGTAGATGTTATTTGAAGTACCTCTTGCAAAAAAAACCTGAGTTTAACCAATTTTTTTTTTTAATACCTCACTTCTCTCTGACATCCGCGTTTTCCATGACGAACAACTACCCTGTTTTTTTATCAGTGAATCAGGAATCGGTACAAATTAAACTTTTTATTCATCATTCATAATTTATGTTAAATAAATTTAAATTTATTGGAATAATATATAAATGTCTGTGGTAAGAAAAGATCCAAATGAACGTAAATCAACACAACTTTTTTCTATCTAATAAAAAATGCAATAAAAATATTCTGCAAGGACAAGCTCGACGTATTATTAATTATTGAGATAAGGTACAGGAATAATCTTCAGCCAGACGCTTAACTGAATTCTCCATTGATACACTAAATACTTATTTCTTAATAAGGAGAATGAGGATTCATTGTTCTGTAGTCCTATCATTGTCAGTCGTCATCGTTAATTTGATTGGTAAATATGATTATATATCTTTATTATTCATCGAATTTTGAAGGTTTTTGCAAGTGACATTCTTTTGCGTTTATCAAGATTTGATCCTGATTTGAATCTGTAGGTATAATTAAAATTTTATAACATTTTAAAAAATTTTTTGAAGTCCATTGTCTATGCTAAAATCCCTACTAAAAAGATACATTCTAAACTAAAATAAAAAGCATTCTACAAAAAGTTTCTTTTTGATGAAGTCTTTCAACTTTTAGTCAAAGAAGATGAATTTCGTATTAAAAATGTAATAGATGATGTTTCAAGCAAAAAATGTTTCAAATTTTTATTGCGAGACGACCGAACTCAACCAAAATAGACGAATTTTCAATAAAATAGTTAATTATTCATTGATATATTCGCGAAATCTTCAATAACGTATAAATGAATGAGCAATGAACAATATGAATTTTTCACAAAAAATAATTTTTCATAAAAAAAAAAGAATTTTCAAGGAACTACATCATTATTAATTGATGTTCTGGCTTGTTGACCAGCAATGTATATTTAATGATTTGATGTTAATATTTTTAGTGTAAATCGTCTGAAATTAATATTTTTTAAATATTGATTATGATTATGCTTTAAAACATATCTCAAGCTTCGCTTGGATGGCACTAAAACTTCATAAAGTCGTGGGTACCGTCGCACAGTGAATAAAAATTCCAAAAAGCTGGCTATAATTCATGAATTATTTTGCGATAAATTTTTTAACTATGAGGTTTTTGAGGTCGCTGATTATGAATCTGATATTGGTTTCTAGAGAAAAAAATTGCAGATACAAAATTTCCGGACATTCTTACGAATTTTTATTTATTTATAAAAGAAAAATCAATCAGAGGTTTTCGAGGTCGCTGATTACGCACCTGATATTGGTAAACAAATTTGGTAGATACAACATCTTAAGGGATTTCCACGAGTTTTAATTCTTCAAAACAAAAATAAATCTTTTATAATTTACACAATACGTTCCTCTAACGAACAGATTACTGCTTATTTCGTTTAGTTTAAGCTAATAGAACAAAGAAATGATATAAGATCACGATCTTGCGGCATTGTTAATGCCTTGTTAATTGGTTAATTGTTGATTTCTTTTTAACTTTTATTATAGTCATATTATTTATTATTTACTATTTTTTCAAGTTCTTTCATTCATAAAAACAATCCATGTTGTTTTATTAAAATTATTCACTCTATTTAAAAACAATACATTTTTTTAAAGCTGTTTTTTTTTGTCGCAACGTTCACACGTTTTGATGCGTTCGACGTTTGTCAACGAGAAAGGAAAAAAACAGGTTTAAAGAAGCACTTGTCCTTAGCTATTGATGTCGAACGATGCTAGGAGTACCACTAGACTTATTTGAATCTTTAAAGCTGACTGAAAAAAAAATTTTTATCTCGCATTATGAACATATTTCTAGGATTTTTGGCCACTGTGCGTTGGTAGTGTAGTTACTGTTACTGGAAAAATGTAACAAGTTACCATTTTATTCCTTATTAATAAAAGTAACTTTGTTACTACTATCGTTACAAAAAAGTTACTAGTTGAAAAATCTAGTTGTTTCTTATCACTGTAATTTATGGATTTCTTGAAATTTCGATATAAAACTTCCGTAAGGATTATAAGTTAAGGTTTAAGCTCCCATGATGTTAATGGTTCTAAAATGCTACTCTGTTTTGCCTCACGGACTTTAGAAAAACAAAACCTCTTATTTTTTTTTTAGAACAAAGTTTCGAGTCTTTACCCAAGAGGAACCCTATACCTGGTGTTTCTTGTGCCGCTGGAACTTCTTATTTTTCTGACAGATACCATTCTCCAACCAGGTCTTCTCCTGCGGAAAGGTTTAGATCCAGATCGCCAAGTGGTAGACACCCTGCTCCTCCTAGGTGTATAGCTCCTCCTACCAGGTTACCTTCTAGTGACAAAAATGGATATGGACTTGAAAATCTTGAATTTATTCGGCTGGTTTCTAAAACGATTCCGCCACGGATATTCGAACTGCGAAGGTATACTTTTCCTAGCAATACAGTACTTAGATTGAAAACAGCATCTAATGCCTTTGAGCCTATGCCAACCCAGGAACAAATTGTTTTATCAACATCCGAGGGCAACGTCTTTGCTATATTGGAGAGTACAAATGCTTTCGCTGGAATGTATTTTTACCAATCAGGCAATAAAAAACGGGCAAAAATAAACTTGGAAAGCAACATAGTTACCCCGTTAACCACAAGAGAACTTGAAGCATCTCCAATAGGGCCCAAACGCCCAATAAGAAATTATTTCCGAATAATCTTGGAAAGAGTCGTATAAAATGCAATTGTTTGCAAAACTAATTTAATTTAAAATATGTGTAAGACTGAAAATAATATTGTATTTATAACACGTTTATCATTTCAACCCTTTTAATTGCATATTTTGGAGAGAGATTCTTTCGACTATGCACCAGGACCAGGAAAGGGCTACTATTGCGGCTATCACGCCAGCAGGCACGGGTGAAGTATACATAGCTTGGTTCTTATAGTTTTCCTCAATCCTTGTGTATGTGTATCTCTGAATGTCTAGGCACAGCTAAGCCCTTTGTAAACACATCTGTTATAATTTCTTTTATCCAGATGTAGTCTACCTTGATTTTTGCACCGTTAACGCTTCTCTAATAAAGTAGTGATGGATGCCAATGTGCTTCGTTCGGAAGTAAAATGCGTTATTCTAAGCCTAAACGAGTTGACGGCAAACGAACAAGATTCTGGTCTTGTCAATTTCGTACTGAGATCCACAGAAGTTCTAACTTGTTTCGCCTTGTTTATTCTAGAATGACTCAAAGTTTCTTCAGCGTGCTACTTCGGTGAGATTCAAAGTTTCCTATTGCCTAAAGCGGATTCCATTTCCAGACCCTGCAAAACTTTTTTCAGATCTTTTATTTTAAAATAAATATAAAGGTTTTTCTCTATTCTGGATATTCCGGATAGATTATGCAATACTAACAGCATATTATACACGTACAGCAGCAGTAGCATAGTACCGTTTCCGCGCTGTACAATGTAGACACGAGGGTCGAAATCAAGAGGTTTTATGTCTAATTTCTAAAGCTTCTGATATCATCGCTTATTCCACTGCCTTCTTGCTTGAGGAAATCCATGTACTGATTATTTTTAGAGAAATATTTTTTTACCTTTCTTGACGTAAGATAGCTTTCTGTGAATTCTTTTTGCGAGTTCCTGTGAGCTTTTGTCTCACTTAGCTTATTACTCTCGGACATCCCCGGTAAAGCTTTCTCGAAGGGATGTGGTGACTCCATACAAATCTCCTTTTCTAGATTGCCGTTTACTTAGGCGGTTCGAATGTCAAATTGAAAACTTTTGATAACTTCCATCACTGGAAGTGCTACAAGCGTCCTGATTGAGATCAGCCGAAGTACAAAAGCAAACATTTTATGGAATTTAATTTCAGGTTGCTAATTGATCCTTTCGGGTACCAGACACCTAGGTGTCACTCTGCTTAATATCTATTCCTTGATAGAAATTTTTTCAATGCCAGCTATTTCTTTTGCAGGTTTTGTTTTACCAGTGGCTACTCTGACCTCCGCTTGCGCGAAAATTTTTCTCAAAATATCCCTTTCTCTAGTTGTTGCGATTCAAAGTCTACTTTCTCTTCTTCGTGGACGATTTTGATTTTGCAGTACCCCTAAAGATTTTTTTTTCTTGAGAATAATCTAGCTCCTCTGCTTTTTCTTTTTTTTAAATTCACTTCATGTTTTAGAGGAAGTGGATCTGCTCGGAATTTTTTGCCTGAAAGAGGTAGAATTTTATTCTGTTGCTCTCTCAGTATAACCTTTTCTAAATGACATCCAAAATAATATTCTGCAATGCTTAATTCTTCTTAATGCTTCAAGAAATTTAAAATCCTGCGATGCAACTACTTTACTTTTATCGGTTATCGAAACTCTTTATGCCATTGGCTGTTCTAAACACACGAGAAAAGTATGGCGAATAGAATTTTACTTTTTCAGAAGATATTTTAAGACTTGATCCTTTGCATCCGATTGTTCTGAAATAAGCAACACTCAGTTTTTTTTCTTGATAATACCTAATGCTATGTTTTCCCGCTTATGCTTTCTAAAAGACATTAGTTCTGGATGCAATTCACTCTCACGATTTGTGTGCATGAATTCTAGTGCTTTGGTGCATTGTTCTGATTTCTTCGAAAAAGAGGTACGGCAAATACTTCTTCATATCTACTTTTATTCCCACTTCCGTTCATTCTGCTGCGCTTTCCTTCAAGTCGCTTGCATTGAGGTGACCATTTGCTGATACCAAACTTGTAACTTAAGCTTTTTGCACTTTGTAGTAACCATCGTCGCTGATTTTAAGTTTTTTTTGCACAAAACGAGTAATTAAATCTATCCACGACCCGCGTCTGGTCTTTTTGCGCTTCGCATTCAACCCATGCACGTTTTTCCGAGTAAAGAGTACATCATAACTACCATTTGTGATGTTTCTTATTAACACTAAATTTGTTCTTACTTTCGAAACGTACAGTACGTTCTAAACAATTAATAATTTATTGGCGTTAAAGTTTTGGTTCGTTTTTAATGTTCGTCGAAGCATTATTTGTCGTGTCATTAGTGGTTACGACATAACCGCACCGTTTCCTCTTTTTTCTTTGCATTCAGCCACTTTGTCACTTACTTTCTTGCATCGATTATTCTGTATTCAAATAGTCCCTGTAACCTAGCAAGCTATTTATCCTTTCTAACCCTTTTTTGTCCCTTGGGACCTTCAACATTCCTGCACTTTTAAGTTTATCACGTGATTCGATAACACAACAAAAGTTCTTGTAGCTTCTTGGTAAACTACATAGCATTTACTTTTCTAAGTATCTGTCCCAAAAAACATATCTGGGCCCATAACCTGCTCAGAAAACGTAAAGCACGTTTTCATACTAAATAATAAATATTACTTGCGCCCACCAAAATAATAATTAAACGGTTTCATTCAACAAAAACTATCTAATTTTATTGATCTAAGGATACGAGTACATGTTTCAATAAGAACCAAATGGCTTCTAAAAAACGATAAGCAGCGTCTTTCTTTCCACTATGAACTATGATTCAAAAAAAGTAATATTCTAGCTAGCACGCTAGTACGCATGCGTGAACAGTATGCAGGGACTGTTTTAACAGATATTTCTGCCATAGAAGGTAAATTTTCTATAAAAAGGGACAAATTTTTGACAAAGCAGTTGAATTTTCGAACAGAAAGAGAGAACATTTTAACAAAGTAGTTTGACTTACAACAAGAAAAATTAATTTTTAACAACATAGTAGAATTTTTAACCAAATTGATAAATTTTCTGCCTGAAAGATTAACTTTTCACTAAATGATTTAATTTGAAAACAAATAAAAATTAAACTTCAACAAAAAAAAGTTGCATTTTTAAGAGAATAGTTGAATTTTTAACTCAATTGTTAAATTTATAATGAAATACTAAAATTTTAAACAAAGCAATTGAATCACCAGTACAGAGGCTTAACAAAGTGGCTCAACTTTTATCCAAGTATTTAAATTTTTAATTTAAAAAGATCAATGTTCAATCAGAAAAAAAATTTTCACGTTTTCAGTTAAAAAAAAATTTAATTAAAAAAATGTTTCCACAGAGCAGCTAACTTTAAAAGAAATCAATTTCTAGTAAAGTAATGTGCAAGTAAGTATTTTAACAAAAAAAGATTTACATTTTTTTTTTAAATAGTTTAATTTAAGCAGAAGGTACGAGTTTTACAACAAAATAGTTCAATTCTCAACCAAGGAAGGATTATTTTTAACTTAGCAAATGCATTTTTATTCAAAAAATAAGAAATTTTCACCAACAGATGTAGTTTATAAACCAAAAAGCTGAATTTTCATAGAAATATTTGTATTTTTTCACCAAAAAATAGAAATTTTCAAAGAAACAGTTAAACTTTTAAGCAAGAAGGTCAACTTTGACGAAATTGGTAAATTAGCATTTAAGTAATAACATTTCCAAATATGATTATTATCTTTATTACTTAAAGAACAGAATTTTAGTCTCGTAACATTTTTAACATGAAATCTGTGATAAACGGAATAAAACAATTTTTATTTAACTTTAAAAATAAGAAAATCAAAAATATTTATCGTCGCCAGTTATCTGAAGTAAATTTTATTGAAATTTCTTAGCTTTTTGAAAATATCATTTTTAATTACTTAATTTTCTGATAAATTAACGTGTATCTAAATATTTAAGTTTTTAACTATCAAAGCTTAGTTTTGAAACAATGATAAAATAGTCAAATTTTCAGTTCAACAGATTAATATTCAAACGAAAAAGAAAAATTTACCACTTTTGGCCAAGTATATTTCGATTTTTAACCAAAAAAGATAATTAAATTCAAGAAAAAAAGACGAATTGAAAAAAATAGTCCAGCTGCATATTAATTTTTCTTTTGCTTACTTAAGCTAAAAATCAGCCGATTTAATTTTCTATTTCACATATGTATTTTTAACTGAAGTAATCAATCTTTTACCAATACGAAAACAAGTTTTTAATAAAATGTGTTATTTTTTAACGCAGAAGTTAAATTCTTCGCCAACAAAGACCAATTTGCAATAAACAAAAGATTTTTGTAATCAGCTGAAACTGTAAGCCGGGAATATAAATTATCAATAAAAAATTTAATTATACAACAAACGTTTGTATTTCCATGTGAAAAACAAGCTGTTGATAATATGTTTACCTCACGCTACGTCATTAGTCACTGTACCTTCCCCATATTTGTGCAAAGTTCTTTCAAAATGACTCGTTAAAGCATAGAGAAATTTTATTTGGTGATTGATCTTTCGTCAGAACTCCTTCGGCTTTAACAAATACATTCTTATCATGCTCATCATTTTTAAAAAAGCATATGTATTTTTAACGAAAAAAAATAAATTTTTACCAACAGATATAATATTTTAAATCAAAAATATGCAAAAAAGCAGAAAAACTTTTAACCTAAAAAGAGAAATTCGCAACAATACGGTAAAATTTTTAGCCAAAGAGAATGTCTTTTTCAGAAAGTTTCAATTCACACTTGAATAATAACATTTTAAACTCAAAATGTAATCGTCACAAAGAATCTACTCTGATCTCAGTAAATCTGAAATCGATGGACATTCAACTTTTTAATTCTAATTTAAATTCATGTTAAATAAATGATTATTCATTTGAATAATATATAAATTTCTGTTTAAAAAAATTTCTCAATATAAGTAAATCACTACCAAATTTTTGTTTTATTCGTATAATTAATGAAATACAAATATCACACTAATACAAGTATCGATTATACATCGCATATATAATATACATGAGATAAGAAATGTACATGATAACTCAGTATTTAAGCACCAGAATAATTATTTCTTTCAGTCTTAACCGAATTCTTCATAATTACTGGAATTATTTTTTCCTTAGATAAAAAAAATGAGGATCCTATCTACTCTGGTTCTTTCGTTGTCGATCACCCTTAATTGTATCGGTAAATATAATATGTTTTTACTTTTACAAAATATTTCAAGATTTCACCAGAAGCAAGTTTTTTGCTGCGTTATAGATTCTATCCTAATTTAAATTTGTTATCTTTCCTTTTTAAGAAGGTCGAGTAATGCGACAATCACCGTGGTTTAGTGTTTCGCCAGGGTGCGAGCACTAGTGTCCGGGGCGAGCCTGACGAGCAGGGCCCTGTTATTTTGCCGCAGAAACGTGTATAGTCAGGACATTGATTTCTCTTTTTATATTTTTGACTGGTTGGCGGCGTGAGGTAGTTACGCTTTGCGCCTTTTAGCCCTGAGAGGTAACTCTACGCCTGAAGGCCGTCTGTAGGGTGTCGAGAGAAAGCGGGAATGTGATCAACAAGTGCGCCTTGTTTTTTGTTGTTTTTTCATGGAGAAAGAGAAGTGAAGTAAAAATCTAAAAGGAAGGTGACTTGAGAGCTTACACGAGTTTAGCCCCAGAAGGGCTCACCCGTGTAAGCGAAGGTTTGAGATTGAATTTTCGTCGCCGAATTAGAACCGCAAGTTTTAACTAGAAAAGTTGACACTCTGCAAACGCTGAGTGGGCAACGAACCCAAGAGAAATAAAGAGAACGTCTCCGGCGTACTGTTGGCACACAAATACCCCTGGCGAATGCCCAACAAGTGCCGACCACCCTCTTACCCTCCTGGAATTGAGCGGCCGCTGCTGAGTCATATTTTCGAACGACAGCCCGTGGCCGCTATTTCTTTAGGATCCTTAGGGCCTCAGCTTTCCAGCGCTTCCGCTCGTCATTGGTTTAACATTGGCAGGCCTCGGTTTCCATCAACTCCCGCTCCTGCTCTGCTTGACGTTGGCGGGCTTTGGTTTCCTACGCTTTCTCTCCTGCTCGACGCCAGCGGGCCTTGGTTTCCTAACGCTGCCGCTTCTGCTACACGTGGGTAGGCCACGGCTTCCCGACGCTTATACCAGATAGCACCTCCTTATCAGGCCTCGACTTTTCGATGCTTCCACTGGCTGTTGATTCTACGCTGGTAGGCCTCGGCTCTCCAGCGCCTCCGCTTGTGGTTGACTTGATGCTGGCATGGCTTGGCTTCCCGACGCTCTCGCTGGTGGCTGACTTGATGTTGGCCGGGCCAGGTTCCCTAACGCTCCCGCTCTTCGGTTGTCAGCCACGCCTCAGCTGCCTGATGCGCCTGACTTTGACGTGTTCGCTGGTTCGGGCACACCTTTATGAACTCTGTCATCACGAAGTTCCCGGCTTATTAAAGGCGAGCCCAAATAATGCGAGGACCTCGTGAATATATTTTTTGAGCTTCTAGAATGCCCTTCAATAGGGAAAGGACTGATTCAGATTAACCAGCCTTGCCGCTAATAAAAAGAATTAATTCCAATGTCGGATAGAGGTTAGTGACACTGCGCACGGCAGGTCCCAACACTCACAAACGCTTACTGCATGCGAGTTTAAAACACTGGCACTGATCCTAGATGGGACCGGATGATGCTTCACTGCGACGTACTTTCTAATTTTTATATTTAGAGGTGTTGAAGTTCGACGGGGATTGCGATTGAAAGGAAGAGCGAACGCAAGGAGGTGATCACACCCGACAGGATGGAAAGAAAACCCGATAAAGATCACAATGGTAAAAGAAAACGGTTATTTTAAGAGAACAGCAGTGAGTAAGGACTTCAATTCAATTTGTACCTCATTAATGATACACGAGGAAAGAAAAACAGAGCGGAAGCTAATGACTCCTAAAAGAATCGTAGAACGACTAACTTACCAGCTACGCTACTTTACTCGGCAGCCCAAGCATGGCGGTCTTGGCAGCAGTTGAATTGACAGCGAGCTCTGCGATTGGCTGAGAGACGACCACAGAGTCGCAATTAAGCAGATATTAATCCTGGTATTTTCAATATCAATTATTATTCTCGTAGGGATGGCTGTTTGTTATTATTTAATTTACGCGCTTATTATTTTTCCACAAAAACTTAATTACAGGGATACCTCGGCAACTTCAAGTTTCTTCTGTGTAGTAATAAAAATAATATTCCTTTTACGTGTAATTTTATTAAATTCATTTATAAAATATTATATGTAAATAACGTTATCTCGCCGACCGGTTAAGATCTCCGGTATATGGCAGAGAAAGAGAAAGAGAGACAGGCTGTGCACGTGCTACGCAAGCCGAGCGCGTGCTGGCAAAGGGAGCGTGATTAAGGCATCAGCCCGTGATCGCGGGCCGTTTATGAGCTTGATCGGGAATTCCCAGGGCCTTTACAAACAGGCTTGAAGTAAGCAGAAAATTAGTCATTTTTCTCAGATTTTCTGCCAAGAAATTTAGTGGAAACTCTCGTAGCTAATTGCTGATATCGAGGGTTCTTGTTCCATATGTTGTCTTACAACAATTTTGCAGAAATACTTTAAAATACGTTGGAATACTTGTAATTCTGGAAAGTTCTCTGAAATTTCTTGAATTTTCTTGATCTATATTATAATCACTACAAAAAAGATAAATTCTTAAATATAATGAAGAATCATTTACTAAAAGAAATAAATTTGAAGGATAGTAATTTAAGTTTTAAACAAAAAATCTGCACTCGGAAGGCTTAAGGTGCTTTCTAAGGCTTGATTTTTAATTTACGTGTTTTGTTTTAGATGACAGTTCTTAAAGAATGAATTGTTTAATACAATACATCAACCATACAATCTCAATAACAAAATGAAAATTTGAAAACGTTTTCTTTTTTAAAAAATAGTATTTTTTTTAATTATTCAAAAATATGCTGGATCAGTACGTCTGGAGAAAAGCAACCCGCTACTGGTAGAATATCCATGTTGAACTGGAAGCGCCTTGTTTAGTTCATCATAACAGCAAGACCGTTTTTTTAGAGAAAAAAACTTTTTTACCATTTCTTTGGCCTATAGAAGTACCTTAAGTGAAACTTTAATAACATCTTCTTTAAATTCGAGTTTTCAAAGCATCTTTGTAGCCTGAATTTCCTTCACTTGTAAGTGAAGTTGAAAATTGAAATAGTTGAAGCTCTGCAGGCTTTGAGGTTTAACATTCTCTTCGTAACACTCGCATTTTGCGCTCCATTTTCAGCAGATATTTGCTGATGTATATTAATTTTTTAAACTACCTTGCAATAAAAATGTACAATTCTTTTTGGAGATACGAGTTTTTTCATAACACTTTTAATGGATAAAACAAAAACTCCTACAAGTCTATTTTACAAGTAAATAAATACTCCTAAAAGTAAATTGAAAAAAAAGATTTTCTAGAATTTCTAAAAGCAGAAATAATGGAACAATAAACGTGGGAGAAATACCCTGGCGGAGGAAGTAGTTGAATTCATATTAGGGAATGTTAATACAACTGATGCATTTAGTAGAAAAGGTAATTTTTTCCGTGGTTAAAGCTTACATTTTTAATTAAAATAAAAAGCCTCTAACTGAAAGTTCTAAAAAAATGACATAACTTAGTTTATTCGTAATGACAAAATCTCTTAAAGAACAAATATTTTTTTTTAACCTTCATTTACTTTACTTTACAATACCTATTCAAAAATATTATCGCGGTCTAGTCTTAAGAAAAAATTAATTATGAAATTTAAAAAAAAAAATTTTATAGTACCCGTATCGACAAAAATATTATGCGATTAGTTTTAATTCTATATTTATCAATTTTTTTTGTGAACTTGAAAAATACCTTTGTAATGATGTCGGCAACATTCGCTGGTTCCTTAGACTTACTTATAAAGTACAAATATCTCATATTGCAAGCTAGAGGATATATATATTACACTAAAATATAAGAGCGAAATAATAATTAATTACACTCTTGACCAAATTTTTCCTCAGTACATAAATCCTTTTTGCATCAGGAAAAATGAGTATTCCTTCTTGTTTGGCCCGATCTTTTGCAGTAGCCCCTGATTTTATTGGGAAATATAATAATATATCTTTACTTTTGCATTTTTTTTCAGGCTTGCGCATTAAAAAATTCGCCCACCATAGTCCGGATTCTGTTCTAATCAAAGTCAGTAAAGATACTCTGAAATCACTCGAAATGATTAAAATTTCATGAAACCCTTGAAATTCTCTTGAAATCCGTTGATAAAGGACAGTCAATAAAGGATTTTAAATTGAAATAAATTATAACAAGGAACATAGTTGTTACAACTTTTCCTTAGGGTGTCTAGAAACACCTTCCAAAATACAGTACATTTAGGGGGGGGGGGGGAGCTCGAGTTGCCAACCTGCAACATGACGGTTTATTTCACGTCTTTGGATTTTATTTGGAACCTTATTAAAGAAGAAGTTTAGTTTCTTTCCAGAGATTAATTGTCAGCTTAATTTGAATCTTGTGATAACTGCATTTTGGTGGAATCTTTAGAGCACCTCTGAAATGCTTTGTGTAAAAATCAGTAATAATATGACTTTTTTCTTGTACAAAAAACGCATTTAACGGACAAGAAATATTATCAGGAGAAAAAAAGAGATATCAAAATTATTATTTTACTCTATTCCCTTGAAGTTATCATCCGAATTATTTCAGAGAATTTAAATAATTTTTTGTTATTGATAAATTAATTTTGCAATTATTATTTCACAAACTACTTTATTCATAAAAAACAGCGAATGTGCAGCGAGGGGTATTTTAGAGGCTTGTTTATCGATGAATAAAATGATAATTTAGTAGAAAGAGAATCCTTCTGCTATCATAATTAGTATAAAAATACAAAATTCCAGAAAAATTGACTGCTATTTGCAAAAAGTTGCTAAATAAAAAATTCTGGCACCGGGTACAAAAAGTTGCATAATGCCAAAGAAAACCTAACGCCAATTCCTATACTTTCTAACAATTTTAACTAAATTATGAAGATCGTCGGTGTATCCGACGCTTGAGCTAGTATAAAATTTTGGATTAGAACTGGTTTTACAGTATATGTACACATGAATAATTATTAGCTTTACTAAATACCTTGGAACGCTTGCAAGTTGATTTTCTATCAGAACGTTTTTACAACCGAATTGCATATAAAATTGAAAAAGATTCATGCCAACCTTATTATCAACATGGATAAATAAAGAAAATAATTTATTAAAGATTTGAAGAAGTCATAGATGTCAATTGATGGGGCATAAAGTCCCCATATAATATAATTCTATTTTATGTACGTTGAAAATTTAAACTTATTGAAATATAACGATTGAAGTTTCTTTTTGCCAAAGATTATCAAAAAGATATATTTTGAATAGAGAAAAATAAATACTAAAACATAATTTTGATCTGTTTCCGGGATACTTTACGCGTGTCCAAAAATAATTTATGAAGCAACAAAACGCTTGAGTAGTAAAAAATTTTTTAAACTTGAAGTGTAATCAATTATCTCCAATAGAGTTTTAATGCCGGCGTTGCAATTACTACCTCCAACTATTTGTATTTTTGAAATGCATTCGAATTTCTTTAATATAACGAACTTAAAATAATCTTAAAAAATACCGATCCTACCGTGTTACCAGCCTCCACTTTGACGTTTGAAAGAAGACTGGAAGTTTTAAGGCTCAAAATTTTCACACTTTAGTGCAATTCTTTCGTCGTTGAATCGATTCATCCTCAGGCTCATTATGATACCTGCCATATTGAATAATTTTGTAAAAATAAACTGCCACAATTTGAATAGTGAGAAGAAAAAACCATTTAAACACTTGAAGAATGTGTGGAATGCCAAAGGGAAATACATATTAGGTAAATCTCTGAAATGTCTTAAAGAGTGACAATTTTTATATTCAATGTTACATAAAATAATTACGCTAGTCTCCGATTCTGTACTTACTTACAAAAGTAACTAACAACATTAACTGGTTAAAATAAACCAGATACTTCTCATCACTGCTTGTCTCATTGGCATTAGAAAAATGTAATTATCCATTTTCTTGTTGCAGAGTTAAGTTTTCAGTCTTTACCTGATAGGAGAAATATTTATTTAAATCGCTCTCCGGCTAGGTCTCCTCCTGCTGCAAGGTCCAGGTCCAGGTCTCCTCCTGCTGATCATCCTCCTCCTACCAGGTGCATGGTTCCACCTACTAGGATCGCTTCTCATAATAAAAAACAATATCCTCTAAATGACCTTAATTTCATTCGGCTCACCTCCAAAACCAATGCAAACCGAGTATTTACACTTCGAAGATATACCTTTCCTGCCGATACAAGACTTAAATTAAGAGCAGGACTCAATACCTATGAGCCTATGCCAACCAAAGAA
>JAUELO010030367.1:0-10705 GCA_032357855.1 Amphibolips quercusostensackenii | reverse complement strand
GCCGACCCTTTTGCATAAAATCTGAGGCCTGAGGCCACTTAGAAAAATTTTCACAGAGAATTAAATAAAAAAATTTTTTGAATCAACATTTTTTTCGCTTTTTGCAGCTCTATAAAAATTCAAACAAACAAAAATTAAAAAATCGGCCTCGACGGATTTGTTGAAAATTTAATGCTAAATTTTTTCCTAGAAAAAATCAAAAATCGATAAAGAATTGTGACCTACAGGTTATCTTAAACATCGTTTTTTCATTTCGCCCCACTCTGCGACTGCTCACGGAAGACGTAGTGGTCAAATCACGAACACCTTGTCCACCTCACATGTTCAAAATATACGCTTCAGCAGTTGGTTACAAAAGTGTGATTAGCCGTTGAACTAAGCTATTATTCGGTTCCCTTTTCAGATATACATTTTGCCTAAATCAATCCTCTTTTCCAGCCCCCACATAAAAAGTTTGTTCCACTGACTGGTGACATAATAGTAATCGATAATATTTTGAACCGCTTTTTCAGCTTATTTCCAGCCTAATTCCAGTCCCTTTTACAGCCCTTACATAAAAAATTTGTCCACTGACTAGACACATAATAGTAATTGATAGCATTTTGAACACCTTTTTCGGCTCCACCTTTATCAAAATTTATGTCTGCAAATATTGTCTCAACCCCCACATAAAAAGTTCGTTCCACTAACTGGTCACATAATAGAGATTTATAACATTTTGAACTCCTTTTGCACCCCCACCTTAATTGAAATTTATGTCAGCGACTGTTCACAGAAGACACATTAGTCAAAAGTCGAACACCTTGTACAGCTAACGCGTTAAACATATGCGTTTTAGCAGTTGGTTACATCTTGAACACCTCTTATAACTGCCTCTTAAAAGAAATTAGTTTTGCCTGCTGGTCACTTATGGGCGATTGGTCACACCTCAAGCTGCTTTTTCAGAAGACACATTTGTCAAAACTCGAAAACCTTGCCTATCTCACTCGTTCAGCATATACGTTTCATCAGTTGGTTACGTAAAAGAAGTGATTCACATAACAAAGCTCATCTACGGTTCACGCTTAACAAAATATGTGTTAGCAGCTGTCATCATAAGAGCGATTCGTCACATATAAAACACCTTTTCCAACTGTTCCTTTAAAAAAATATGTTTTGCCTGCTGGTCACTGAACGGTAATTGGAAACGTCTCGAGTACCTTTTCTAGATCCCACATAACAAGTTTGTTTCACTGACTGGTCACATAAGGAGATTGGTAACATTTTAAACCCTTTTCCAGCTCCACCTTAATGAAAATTTGTGTCAGCGATTGTTCACAGAAGACGGATTGGTCAAAATTCGAAAACCTTGTCCAGATCACGCGTTAAATATATGCGTTTTAGCAGTTCGTTACATGTTGAACACCTTTTCCAACTGCCTCTTAAACAAAATATGTCACTGAAGGGTGATTGGTCACACCTCAAACCGTTTTCCCATCCCTCACATAAAAAGTTTGTTAACCTAACTGGTCATATAATAAACATTAATAATATTTTAAACCCTTTTCCAGCTCCACCTTAATAAAAATTTGTGTCAGCGATTGTTCACAGAAGACGGATTGGTCAAAATTTGAACACCTTGTCCAGATCACGCGTAAAGCATATGCGTTCTAGGACTTGGTTGCATTTTATACACCTCTTCCAGCTGCCTCTTTAAGAAAACATGTTTGCGTACTGGTAACTAAAGGGTGATTAGTCACATCTAGAGTACCTTTACCAGCCCCCACATAACAAGTTTGTTCCATTGAATGGCCACATAATAAAAATTGATAACATTTTGAACTCCTTTTCCACCCACACATTAATTAAAAATTTATGTAAGCGACTGTTCACAGAAGACACATTGGTCAAAAGTCGAACACCTTGTCCAGCTCACGCGTTAAATATATGCGTTTCAGCAGTTGGTCACATGTTGAACACCTTTTCCAAATGCCTCTTTAAAAAAATATGTTTTGCCTGCTAGTCACTGAAGGGTGATTGGTCACACCTCGATCCGCTGTCTCAGGTCCCACATAAAAAGTTTGTTCCACTAACTGGTCACATAATAGTGCGTGCTGCCATTTTGAATCCTTTTCCAGCTTTATTTGAATAGAAATTGATGACAGTGACTGTCCACAGAAAAAACATTCGTCAAAACTCGAAAAACTTGCCCAGCTCACTCGTTCAGCTTATACGTTTTAGTAGTTGGTTACAGAAAAGAGGTGGTTCACATAACAAAGGTCTTCTACAGTTCACGCTTAACAAAATATGTGTTAGTAGCTGTCATCATAAGAGCAGCTCGTCACATATTAAACATATTTTCCATTTGCTACTTTAGAAAAATACGTTTTGCCTGCTGGTCACTGAACGGTAATTGGAAGCGTCTCGAGTACCGTTTTCAGATCCCACATAACAAGTTTGTTTCACTGACTGGTCACATAATAGAGATTGATCACATTTGAAACCCTTTTTTAGCTCCACCTTACTAAAAATTTATGTCAGTGACAGTTCACAGAAGATGGATTGGTGAAAACTCGAACACCTTGTCCAGCTCACGAGTTGACCATATGCGATTTGGCAGTTCGTTACATATTGAACACCTCTTGCAAGTGCCTCTTAAAAAAAATATGTTTTGCGTACTGGTCACTAAAGGGTGATTAGTCACATCTAGAGTACCTTTACCAGCCCCCACATAACAAGTTTGTTCTATTGAATGGTCACATAATAGAGATTGATAACATTTTGAACTTCTTTTCCACCCCCCACCTTAATTAAAATTTATGTCAGCGACTGTTTACAGAAGACACATTGGTCAAAAGTCGAACACCTTGTCTAGCTCACGCGTTAAATATATGCGTTTTAGCAGTTGTTTACATGTTGAACACCTTTTCCAACTGCCTCTTTAAAAAAATATGTTTTGACTACTAGTCACTGAAGGGTGATTGGTAACACCTCGATCCGCTGTCACATGCCCCACATAAAAAGTTTGTTCCACTAACTGGTCACATAGTAGAGCGTGCTGCCATTTTAAATCCTTTTTCAGCTTCACCTCAATAAAAATTGATGTCAGTGACAGTTCACAGAAGACGGATTGTTTAAAACTCGAACACCTTGACTAGCTCACGCGTTAAATATATGCGTTTTAGCAGTTCGTTACATCTTGAACACCTCTTTGCGAAGTCCTCTTTAAAAAAATTAGTTTTGCCTGCTGGTCAGTGAAGGGTGATTGGTCACACCTCAAGCCGTTTTTCCAGCCTTCACATAAAAATTTGTTAATCTAACTGGTCACATAATAAACATTAATAATATTTTGTACCCTTTTTCAGCTCCACCTCAATAAAAATTTGTGTCAGCAATTGCTTACAGAAGACGGATTGGTTAAAATTCGAACACCTTGTCCAGATCATGCGTTAAGCATATGCATTCTAGCAGTTGGTTGCATTTTAAACACCTCTTCCAACTGCCTCTTTAAAAAAACATGTTTGCGTACTCGTCGCTAAAGGGTGATTGGTCACATCTAGATTACCTTTACTATCCCCACATAACAAGTTTGTTCCATTAAATGGTCACATAATACAGATTGATAACATTTTGAACTCCTTTTCCACCCCCACCATAATTAAACTTTATGTCAGCGACTGTTCAGAGTAGACACATTGGTCAAAAGTCGAACACCTTGTCTAGCTCACGCGTTAAATATATGCGTTTTAGTAGTTGGTTATATGTTGAACACTTTTTCCAACTGCCTCTTTAAAAAAATATGTTTTGCCTACTAGTCACTGAAGGGTGAGTGTTTACACCTCGATCCGCTGTCTCAGGTCCCACATAAAAAGTTTGTTCCACAAACTGGTCACATAATAGTGCGTGCTGCCATTTTGAATCCTTTTCTAGCTTCACCTCAATAAAAATTGATTTCAGGGACTGTTCGCAGAAGACGGTTTAGTCGAAACTCGAACACCTTGTCCAGCTAACGCGTTAAACATATGCGTTTTAGCAGTTAATTACATCTTGAACACCTTTACCAACTGCCTCTTCAAAAAAATTAGTTTTGCCTGCTGGTCAATGAAGGGCGATTGGTCACACCTCAAGCCGATTTTCCAGAAGACACATTTGTCAAAACTCGAACACCTTGTCCAGCTCACTCATTCAGCATATACGTTTCAGCACTTGGTTACGGAAAAGAGGTGATTCACATAACGAAGCTCTTCTACGGTTCACGCTTAACAAAATATGTGTTGTCACCTGTCATCATAAGAACGATTCGTCACATATTTAACACCTTTTCCAACTGCTACTTTAAAAAAATATGTTTTGCCTGCTAGTCACTGAACGGTAATTGAAAACCTCTCGAGTACCTTTTCCAGGTCCTACACAACAAGTTTGTTTCACTGACTGGTCACATAATGGAGATTGATAACATTTTGAACCCTTTTCCAGCTCCACCTCAATAAAAATTGATGTCAGTGACAGTTCACAGAAGACGGATTGGTCAAAACTCGAACACCTTGACTAGCTCACGCGTTAAACATATGCGTTTCAGCAGTTCGTTACATCTTGAACACCTCTTGCGAATGCCTCTTTAAAAAAATTAGTTTTGCCTGCTGGTCACTGAAGGGTGATTGGTCACACCTTGAGCCGTTTTTCCAGCCCTCGCATGGAAAGTTTGTTCTACTGGCTGGTCACATAATAGAGATTAATAATATTTTGAACTCTTTTCGAGCTCCATGTCAATAAAAATTTATGTCAGCGAGTGTTCACAGAAGACGGATTGGTCAAAATTCGAACACCTTTTTCAGCTGACGCGTTAAACATATGCGTTTAAGCAGTTAGTTACATCTTGAACACCTCTTATAACTGCCTCTTTAAAAAAATCAGTTTTGCCTGCTGGTCACTGAAGAGTGATTGGTCACACCTCAAGCCGCTTTTGTAGTTCTCACATAAAGAGTTTGTTCTACTTACTAGTCACATAATAGAGATTGATAATACATTGAACCCTTCTGCAGCTCTACCTTCAATGAAAATTTATGTCAGCAACTGTTGACAGAAGACGGATTGGTCAAAATTCGAACACCTTGTCCAGTTCACGCGTTGTACATATGCGCTTCAGCATTTGGTGGCATCTTTAACACCTCTTTTAACTGCCTCTTTAAAGAAATATGTTATGCCTACTGGTCACTTGATGGTGATCGGTCACACCTAGAGTACCTTTTCGAGCCCCACATAACAAGTTTTTTCTATTAAATGGTCACATAATAGAGATTGATAACATTTTAATTTCCTTTTCCAGCCCCACATTAATTAAAATTTATGTTAAATTTATTACTTTAAGGGATTAAAACTTTTGACTCATTAGAGGTAGAATATTGTTCTTTTTTTATGTAACGTCAAATTGAGTCTACTTTCGCTTACCTGCATAACACTATACCGTAAAGTAATAAGGTACAAAGGTACACAATGATTTTTTAAACTTAGCGATTTTTCGCCGAAAATCCGAACAAGTCGGGACTTTTCAATGTACCATAACTCGAAACATATTGAAGTAGCGGATTATTTTTCTGATAAAATTTTCTCATAATTTTGTTCTCTTTCTTTCTTCTGTTAGACATTTTTCTCTACAATGCATGGGAATTATCCGTCCACGCAACCGTAACTTTTGGAAATAATTATAAACAGAAAAGCGGGTTCCCCCCCCTCCGTATTCCTAGTAGCATTTTCAGTATGGCAAATAGGACCCCTCACTAAAGCGTTTTCTCAAACAAAATTGTACACATAATTTTTCGGAAACAAAACTACCAGATGCCTGGACTAGGTTTCTCATTTCCTTTCCCCATTTCTAGTATCCTTTCCTCCTTTTGCCTTATTCATTGACATATTTATTTAATGAAAGAAAAAAGGCAAGAGAAGGGGAAAGGGCCAAGGGACAGAAAAAGGCTAAAAAAATGCATAAGAATTTCAAAGAAGATGTTCAAAATTAAACTATTTAATATTGAATTAAATTATTTTTGAATGACAAAATTCAAATGTTAAGTTCAACTTTTGCAGTTTAGATGGAAACGAGACAAAGTAGAAGTTTTATTTATCAAACAATTAAATTGAAAACTACATAGTTAAGCAATTTTAAATTCAAGTGTTCAAAATTCATTTCCAAATTTCCGTAATTATCTATTTATTTTTAGAAAATTTAAATAAATAAGCAAAAGTTTCCAAAAATTGTGCTAATAATGGAGATACTTTATATTTATAAGAAATTATAATGTTCTCCTTACAAATGACCTTAATTATCAATAAGATATCGATAAAAGCCTTCCCGCCCTCTGGATTCTTCAGGAAACTCAAAAAAACCTGAGCTTCCCAGTAATCTTTCAGAATCAAAATAAGAAAATATTCTTTAATTAAAAATCAAAATTTACTTATTCAATCATTCTTAGAAACCGTACTTGTTTACAAATTATTTATTTTTAATAATTCAAACACGTCTCATTTTGCCAAGGCTTCAAATGCAAGAACTTGAAATTTAAATATAATTAATTTTTAAAAATAGTATTATTTAAAACTTTTAATTTGTCAAATTTTAGCACATAGGAGTGCAATTTTTTAAGATTGAAGTTACTGTATCAAAATCGAATAATATTGTACTGGCTTAAAAACTTAAAAGAAATGAACTTTGTAATTTTCTCTCATTTGTACATTTTATAATAAATTAAAATTTTCGGTAAAGTGTAGCAAATCTAGAATGAGATGCTCTGCGACCGTAAATTCAGTTATCGGAAATAATTCTGTTCTTTGATCATAAATTATTTCAGTTCAAACAAAATTTTGTATATTTCAAAAATTTTATTTTGTAGTTCCAATAACGGGAAAACGTTTTTTAAAACAAATAAAAACCAGGAAACTTGTTTTATATGACATAGTTTGTTTAATAAGATGTATAATTCTATGAAACGACAGAGGACATCCCTGGCAAAAAAATCTGTTTTCGTCGATTCAGCTTTATCTCTGTCAAGGCTTTAATTTTTACTGGAATTCAGAATCTTTAAAAGTTGTAGCTAAAATAATGTACAAATGTACAATGTCAATTCTTTATTAATTGACACTATAGAAAAGTATAATTCTTTGCCTTTTTAAACATTTAAAAATAATTGAAATCAAAAAATTTTTATTAAAATTTCTGAAATTTTTATATATTAAAAAAAAAATGTATTTCCTGCGGTATTCATAATTTAAAAAAATTTCAATACACTAATATTATTAATTAAACGGTATGTTTTCTTCTGATTTTCGAAAAAAACTTAAGAAAAATGAGAACTTCCTTGACAATCATATGACAAGAGGTCAGTGAGCCCTAAATTAATAATCCATATTCAGGGTCTTTATGCGCTACTTTTCAATAGGGTTCTGTTTTGATTATCAACATTTTTTTGGTTGCTCATTCTTCTTATTTCATTAAGAAAATTTCAATTATTGAGAAAACTCGGTAAAAAAGATTTTTTTTAATAAGAATGAACTGAAGTGCCTAAAAGCGTTAATTTTTATTTATAAGCTTTTTTCCGCGAAAGTACCTTGTCAATTCTTTTCATCAAAACTGTTAATACATAAAAGCTCTTAATCAATACTGTTAATGTAGTAAAATATTACAAAGTTCATCAGCGCAAACAATTCCACAATCAGCAAATTACAGTTGTCGATACTCGACCTTTAATTTTAAAAGGTCTGTGCACAAATGTGGAGGAAGTACAAAGATCAAGCGCATTGCGCGAGGTAAATCCAGTATCGAGCGCAAATTGCGAGAGTCAACAGAGGCAATTTTTTCTATATTTTAGGAAAAATTCCACTAAATCATTTTTAATAATGTTTGGAACTTTAAAAAAAAAACAAAAAGAGATCAAAGACATTTAAAAACTTCGAAAGCCTTCCAAAATATTTATCAAATATATTTAAATGTTTTTGAATCAACAAGCAGTCCTAAATATTTTTTATATAGACTGACTCATTTTCCTTGAATCTTGTAGGATCCTGTAGAATAAAACAAATCTATGAAATGTTCTATACAATAAATTTTATTTTTTGTTAAAAATTGTGTTTCCCCTTAACTTATGATGTGTCTTATATTCTTGTTCTTTCATGACTGAACATTTTTTTGTTTGTTGAAAATTCGCATTTTTAGTTTGATAATGCAACTCTAACTATTTTGTTGAAATTTTTTTTTCTCTTTCAACCTATAATGCAATTATTCCAGTTGATTGGTCATCATAATTTCACTTGATAAATGATGTTTTTTAGATAAACATCTGTTTTTTTCAACTTATTATTACCATTATTATTGCTATTAATATTCAATTTTCTGTTTAAAAATGATCTTTTTTAGTTAAAAAATTTTACTTACTTGGCAGAAATCAATCTTTCCAGTTCAAAATTCATCAAACTCTTTGAAAATGTAATTTTTTTTCTCCACTTTATTTTTTTTGCTGAAAATTATCATTTTTTAAAATTTTTACAATTGTAATTAAATATTTAATTATTTTATTCAAAAATTCATCTCTGCGGTGAAAATTGATTTTTTTTTTATGCTTCTTTTCCGAAGCTACTGCTTGGGAATATTTATAATTATAAATATTGTATGTTTTAACAGTGTTAAATTTCAAATCCCTTTGAATAAAATTTATTTAAACTAGGTGAGGCTTCAAATTAGTAATAAGGTGAACGTGAGGTCAAATTTCACGATTTTTTTCTGATTCACATTAATTGCAAATACTTTTGAAATCGTAAATGGGAAGTTCAAATTAAATTGTAAATAATTCGTTTGTTTTTAAAATAAAAAGTTCTGTATTTGCAACTTTCAATTTGCATGATTCGAAATTAGAAGATTTTTTTGTCAGGTGTGCTGTATTATTTTTCATCGAACTACGTGGTGTTTTTGTAAGGTCACACATATAAAAGTAATCATTTAGTAAGGTGGAATAGGTAAGATGTGGCAACAGCTTATACTTTTTATTTTTTAAGGGAAACATTTGTAAACACGATATTTTTAAAAAAGAGACATTTTGAAATTTTACAATATTACCTTGAGACTAATTCAATAAAGTTAAAACTGTTGCAAGCGAATGCATGTATTTTAAGATTTTTCTCTTCTTCGTATTTAGCATTTTCATAACCTTCTTTAATTAATATAGAATGCCGTAATTAATTTTCGGACTTCCACTAAAAAAGAAGTAGTTTTCAATAATTAATCAAAGCAATAATTAATGATAACGAGCTTTTATCTATTATACAAATATATAATTAGAGTTATAATTTTTATCTTGTGAAAAAAATTTAATGACTTTTTTCCCCAATGTTTGATTAATTATATGATTTTTTTAAATAAAAAAATTTAATTTTTGAGGACGTTTCTAGCGAGTTTTTCCTTTCTCATCCTAAAACAGTCGTAATGCATGCTAAAAACAAAAGCAAAAAATAGATTAATAAAAATTTTGAAACAAAAATATTACCTACATGTATAAGCAGGAGATAATATAAAATATTTAATGAACAGATTATTAATAATTCCATAATTTTTAGTTGTCATGTTCCCGTGTGTACATAAATAATATATTATAATTATTCAAGAATTCAGAAATTATTGTTATAACATGGTTGAATGAAATTTTGCATTGGTTTTCCCTATGATTGTCTGAAACAACTCTTACGTACGCGACAATTTATTATTTGTTAATGAAAGTTCTGCAGCCGCGATTAATTTTTAATAATAGATTCATAATACATAACTATTTCAAATTTAATTTTTAATTTTCCAAGCAAGTTTATAAAACAATATACATATAGTGAATTTTGGGTTTGAAAAAAATTCTGAAAACCTCTCAACGTTCTACTGATGAAAATACATTCCAAAAAAGTTAAAGAATGTCCAAGATTGTAAAATAGATAAAAAAATAATTCAAAAATACTCATATTTGAAATTTTGTCAAGTGAATTTTTAGCAATAGGTGGATTTGGATTCACTTTTCTTCTGAATTTTTTTTCTTGTCCTAGTGTATTCTTTTCTGAGTAGAACCCTAACTAATATAAAGTATTTCCCTGATGAAGCTACCAACCAATTAAAAAAAAAAAAAAAAACACACACGTCTATTTAAAAAACTTTCCACTTTTGCTTTTTTTCTGCTTGAGACTTTAACATTTTTTTATAATGTATTTTTATCAGTTAAAAAATATCAGATGTTGAGTTACTTTTTTAACGCTAGCCAAAAAAATATTATAGTGTAAAAAGGGTTGTACTTATGAGAAGCGCATACCTCCGATTAATTTTAAACTCTGTATACCTGTGAATTTTGACGTGCTGATCAGGAAGATGATAGTAAAAGGCGCAAATACCTGAGTCATGCCAGGCCCAGGTATAGAAATAAATGTAATATATATTTGATATAGTTGCGTAAATAAAAATGCAGAAAAGTTTGCATTTTGAAAAAAATCGAGAGCGAAGCACGAGATACGTGATGAGAACGGTGCACACGAGTTCGTTCCCGCCAGTGTGTAGGCACTCATATAGGCGACCTTCAAGGATTATAGATCTGATCCCGCTTCGAGTATACGCTAGATGGCGCAGTGTCGGTTCCCCTGCCCACACTCCGCGAACCCGTTGCCCATAGCAACGCATGAACGGCCATGTTTCTTGCTTGTCAGCTGTTGGCTG
>JAUELO010030331.1:0-10706 GCA_032357855.1 Amphibolips quercusostensackenii | reverse complement strand
ATAATCCTAATAAATTTGTATTTATTTTTTACTACAAAAAAAAATTTGAAGATGAATAATTTTTTTTTCTTTCCGTATCACAATACATATACTGCACATGAAATTTATCATCAATACGTTGAGTAAAGAAATTGAGTTAATAAATAGAAGTTTTAAATTTGATACCAGCCGGGTTGTGTGGTTTTCGGCTAGATCTAGTGGTGTTGGTTGTGGATGCTCTGCGGGATGAAGTGTTGCCAAGCAAGACAAACAGTTCGCTACAAGCCGGTTTGCAGAGGAGCCATGACTTGTGTTAGGCGTGTTGTGTGACCCGGTTCCAGAGTAACCGTAACTTGGCGTCCCGCGGCAGACGGCGTCAGTAATGGATGTTCTGCAAAATGCAGTGTTGCTGGGCGGAATCAAAAGTTCGCTGCAAGCCGGTTTCTAGAGGAACCGTGAATTGCGTTAAGCGTAGTACGTGAGCTGGTTCCAGAAGAACCGTGACTCGATGTCCCGCGGCAGACGGCGTCCGTTGCTCAACCTGAGCGAGCTGGAGGCCGTGCGCAAACTGGCAAGCTGGTGTTGTTTCGCTGGAGAAAGCGATCAAGTCAGTCCATCGAATTAAAGTGGGCTCGGCGATTGCTCAGTGGCTGCTGCTGGATTCAGACGGCTCCCTTGTCCGAAAGGAGATACCTCAAAGCCATTCAAAAGTCCAGGTTGCGTCAGGGGCGTTTTGTCGGAAGTGATTTTGTCGGCGAAAAGGCTTCGCCATTGTCTAGGACTATCAAGTCGTCATCGTCAGTAAAGTCGTCCGAGTTTACATCTTGGAAGGAGGAGGTCGTGTAGACGTACCACTTGCCCGGAGTACGAATAACTCTTTAGGGGTGGCTTAGATAATGCGGTCGTCGGCCTTGATGGGAGTGACGGGAGCAGGCTAGAGAGGCAAGGGTCGAGTAAGGTATAAGCGGGACGTGGAAGGAATAAAGACTACCAAGCGAACGATGGCCCTGGGAGCGACGGGCAAGGAGGAGGAGGACGAGGGACGGCAGTCCTCTAAAATAGGAGAAAAGGATTCGTGGAAGGTGGCCAAAGGACGACAGAAACGGGTTTGCTTGCCGGCGCGAGAGAGTGAGAGTTTTGCGGAGCAGCGAGAAGGGCGTACCGACCTCAGAGAGAAGAGAGAGAAGAAGATAGAAGGGAAGGCTTGCGGGGTTGCGAGAGCGTATTGGACTCGGAAGAGAAAAAAGAGAGAGAGGTTCACGGAGCTGTGGGGAGCGTGCCGACCGCGGAGAGAGAAAAAAAAGAGAGAGACGCTTGCGGAGCTGCTTGAAGTGTACCGGCTTTGAAGAGAGAAAAAGAAAGAGAGAGGGGGGCTTGCAGAGCTGCTGGGAGCGTACCGGCCTCAAAAAGAAAGAAAGAGGGAGGCTTGCAGAGCTGCGGTGAGCGTACTGGCCTCAAAGAGAGAAAGAGGAAGGCTTGCGAAAATGCTGCGTGCGTACCGGCCTTAAAGAAAGTTGAAGAGAATAAAAGAAGGAAAGGATTTGTCGGCGCTACTGAGAGCGCCCCGACCACTGTTGGAGAAAGAGAAAGGAAGAGCTTAAGAAAAACTGAAATTGATTCAATTTGTTTACTTAATGCTCACAAAAAGGTACACGCCTGAGGGCCACCGGAGGACTTAAGTCCTGGTCGAAGGTCTGAACAAGAGCCGTTGAATCGGTCAAGCGCGCCAGTATTCAACGAGAGCTTGCCGGCCGGCGATTGGCCCGGACTCTCGCGCAATCTTAATTGAATGGGAAAAATTACCGTAAAACATTGATAATGGTAATCTTGCAAAATTACAAAGATTAAACGACAATATTTGAACTTAAGCTAAAATAAAAATAGAAATAATATAAAATATCAGACCTAAAAGAAAAAAAATGAAAGCGAGATAAAAATAATAAAAAGCAAAATCTAATGTAAAATAGGCTTAGAAATTTAAAAATAAACGTAGCATGCTGAAAGACTAAAATCTACAAAAATTAAAAATGGCGAAAGCCTCAAATATACAATAACAATAAGTAAAATAAGACTATGGAATTAAGTGATTACAATTAGCCCAAATGACGCAGCTACTCAAGGCAAAAATCGGAATTGTCAATAATCTAAAAGAATATCCTGCGGTAAAAATAATTCGTGAAAAAAATTGTTTCCTACTTTCTGGTAAAAGAAAATTCCTTATGCATGTAAATCAATAAGTGAGAAAAGTTAGAAAAGAAACGCCAAGTTGGCCGTCACTGGCCAGTATCTTTGGGAAAGAAAACAGTTAAGAAAAGAGATTAAAAAGAGAAAAGAAAGAGGGTAACCAACACGTGCCTTGTAGGCTGGCCGTTAACCCCATAGGCTAGCGCGTAATGGAACATTTCTTAGATCGGCAGCTGTGCTGGGCATGATTTTACGACTCTCTTTCATCTCGTCCCAAGTATTATGACTCATGGGAAAGGCGAGCTCGTCGGAGCCATTAGAAAGCAATTTAGCCTGGAAACTAAACTAATCTTAGTGATACACATTTCTAAAAAACAAAGTCCTATGTACTCTATGATGTACTACAAAAAAAAAAACATTATTTGTATGATATATTATTTTTTTATAAACTTGATTTTGAGTTTCACATTGTTTATCATGCCTTAATTTCAGTTTCATAATTTTGTCAAAATAATATTCAATGAAGACATTTGGTAGGTTCATATAAAGAATTATTGTATCGAGGTTAATTAATTCTTATATAACATTCGTTTATTAAAACTATTCATCTATAGTCATAGTTTTAATTTTTATATGGGAAAATAAGTAAATCACTATGTATGAATACAAAAACTTTGCTCCACGTATTTATGATAACATTTATCTATAGTATTTGTATTTTGATTGTGAAATATGAAGACACACAGCAGTTTACATTTCCAAATTCAACTCAACTGCTAACTCTTCTCCAATTATTTGAAATGAAGAAAAAGACAAACAATTTTTTAGCTTACTATAACTATTGTCAAAAGACAAAATTGTAAATTATCCTAATCATTATAATTTAATTGCGCTTGACGAGAATTTTTATATTTATCAATTGTATTTATTCAGTATTTATTCCAAAACGATGGATAACTAGCCGCGATCTTTTTTAAATCATTTAAACAGCACAAAAACTATTTTCTTATATATTCACTTCCTCAAACCATTACGATGAACATCATAACGCCATTCCCAAATAATTTTATATGGACTTTTATATTTTAGTACGGACATCTCTCACCATTTCGGCAAACATCCAGGAAAAAAATTATATGCATTAGAAAAAATTCATCATAGCTATACGGTCCAAGAAAATTTTATTCAAATTAAAAAAATGTCTTCCTTTTTTTAAAATTAAAATTGCAGGTATTGTTTGTTGTTCTAACGAAAATCTGTTTCCTGGTAAAAAAAGTTTTTTCTGTTTAACTAAGAATATAATTTAATAAAAGTACAATTTCTTTGTTTAAATTTGTAACATTCATCAAATAAAGAGCAAATTTTACTTTTAAAATCTGTGCATGGCAGATAATTCACTGCTATATGATTGTTGAGTGATCAGAACAAATGTTTAGTAGGAGAGTAGAAATTTCTGCAAAGTTAAAGTTAATATTATGAGAGGAAAATTTTTTCATCGAAAAATTTTATTGAGTTCTTTTTTTGTGGAGATGAGATAAGTTTTCACTCATTGGTGTCGGCAAAAATTTTTTGCGAGCACAAACACTCTTAGTACATCTTTTTCTCAGTGACGTTAAAGAAGGTATGCCGAGAGCATAAACACTCTTTTATCTTTCCACAACGACGTTTTGGCTATTGTGATTTGTGGAGCGACCAAAGATTGACAATCCTCTGCATCCACACCATAAATGCCTTGACATGTTTTTGACAAGCGGATATGGCTTTTATATTACGAACCAGCGATATCTTCGCACCTCTGAAAGCACTGATCGCAAGGACAATTCACAGAAAAAACAAAGTTTAAATCTAACACTAATTTAAGGGTACCATTTACCTGCAACCAAAATTATTCGTGGTAGTGTGAATGGTACCACTTACATAAGGTATCGTTTTTCCCATACTTGGGGTACGAAACGTCACCCGCTGTCAATTGTTTTTACAGTTTTCCGGCAAAAACAAAAGTCCATATTTTCGTACCCCAACTCCGAGAGAATGGAACACCATCTTGATATTAGGTGCAACCAAATTTCAGCCCAGAGTTTTCACTGTGTTATTTCAGCTTAATATTCTGGGTATAGTCATCGCAGCTTCTTTTTGATGTCTCGATACATCTTCCACTCTTCTTTCTTCTGGAGTGTGATGTTTTAATGGGTTAGAGCCGAAAATTCGATCACGAATAAAGTTCATTTGTTGAATTCTTGGTGAGCAATGTCACGCATCAAGTATGCAATAAAGACCTTAGAGCCTTCGTCCAGGCAGGGTCGCAGCTGATACCGTAAGAGTGAGAAAATTGGTAGTAAAGTACTCTTAGGGCCGCATTTTGCCTATAGATATGCGTCGTTCACGCGTGAGTGGACACCTGGATATTATATCTCAGAAAAAATTTTTCGCATATCTCGGAAAAGTTCGACCTCTGTACCATCAGTCGTTTTGTTTATGGTGCTGCAAAAGCTTTGACTGATTTGAATCGAAGGCTAAAACTGACAATGGATAAAAAAACAAAAGAAGCTTGCATCAACTAAGCAAGGAGATTAGATGTGCAAAACCGAATGCGTCCTGAGTTCAGCGTGTGATTGACTACATAACATGACTAAAGTGGAAACGTCGCGCACGTCAGACATCTGATTTTGGCTATCTGACTGGGTCAAATCATCCTAAAAAAATTCAAAGGAATACATGCATATACTTTGACATTTTTTTGCACAATTAATACCATTGATGTTATATCAGCATTTTTTGTTTCTTTGTCCTTTCCATTATTAGATAATCATCAGTTTTCATATCAACGGTTTTATGCGTAGCATCATCTGTCGAGATTTTACAATCTTCTGAAGAGAGATATTTCGAGGACCACTCTTGTCTAGAATCAGCTTTAATCATGATCAGAGGGTATATTTTAAAAAAATTTCAGAGCAGCCTAGGTGGCTACCGTTAAGATGTATAATAGATATAGTGCGCAATCTTCTGATAACAGTTGATTTTGAGCTGATAAAAAAATTACTCAAACAATAAATTAAAAAATATATATATTCTATAGAAACTTTTAACTTAAAAAATTTACACAGTAGTCAAAATATTATTTAAAAGAGGTAATAAATTTTTCTGCAATAACTTACAAGTATAACAAAGTATACAATCACCTGATACAAACAAATTTTTTTCCTTACCCTTAAGCTACATTTTTAATAAGTTTATCCACCGAATATTATTCTACATACATTAGTTACTCTATTTAAGGAAGATGAAAATCACTATTGGTTCTGTGTTCTATGCCTTGGTTGTTTTAATTACTAATGTTGGTAAGTATTGCAATATTATGTCTATAAACTGAATTGAACGTTTATTTGCTTTATATTTGGTCATTTCCTATTTTTGTTTGTTTTGTTTCTTATTCTTCTATTTTTTGCAGTAACAGCGCTGTTTCTGAATATTCCATATGAAAGAGTTTAAATTTTTGTGAATATTGATTTTAGACTAATCGTATCATTTAAGTAAATAATCTGAAGCGAAAAATGTTATATACAGACTTAAAATTAGGAATTTGTTGTTCATTTTTCTATTATTGATGGAAAATATGATATATATATTTTAAATATACAGTCTACAATAAATATAAAAGAAGTCATTCAAAAATTATGTAAGGTTTTTTTCTATTTTCTATTTTGTTGATTGAATAAACGTGGAATGTTCATAAAAAAGTTTAAGAAAATAAAATGTGTTAATAACAAGTACTTAGTCTTGAAACCGTACAATATAATCATTTCTTTAGGCAGTTTTGAGGTACTACTTCACGACGGTTACGGACGTGTCGATTCGCTTCACTTCAATCTTCTGAAATTCCTTTAGTATCTCACTTTTTTCTTTGCTTAAACCTGGTATGTCGTAAAGTTTATTGTGGATGGTTTCTTTGTGACTTTTAACTTTACCTCCGGGTAGACAAAATGTGACAACAGGAATTCAATAAAAAGCTAAACTTCACTCTTTTAAAAATGAAGACTGATCTCTCAAATAACACTAAGGGCAGTGATTTTCTTGAAGCCGGCTCTGCGATGCAAATTAAGAAAATTTGCGTTGTTAAAAAGGAAGCTGAAGACCTTAAAGCTAAAGTGGCTGCGCTTGAGCATGCACAGACTGTTAACGATTAAACGGCTTTACAGACTACGCCTAAATTGATGTTCTTCCAATGAAACCCAACGACGACCTTATAGCTAACGTCGGGTCGATTGCCAGGGCTCTTGATGTACTAATTGTTAAAAATGACGTTTTCAACCTTAACTGTATTGTCAAAGCACCGTCACTTACTTATCTTACTACCCCTTCAATCATTGTAGTAAAATTTAGTCGTCAAGATCTACGTGATAAAATTATCGAAAGACGTAAAGTAAAAAAAGATTGTTTTACTTCGAATTTGGGTTAAATTAAAGAGTAGAGACGTTTTGTTTACCTTCGTGAGGCCTTAACTCCTTTCAACCGGAAAATCTATGCTATTGCTCTGGGTCTTCGAAGATACATTAAAATCAAATATCTTTGGATCGCAGGTGAAAACATTTTCTGTAGGAAGAAGGGCGGTTCGCCGAGAATACATCTTGTAAACCTACATTCTGTAGAGGGACTTTAATAGCAACTACAGTCTAAGTCCAAAATTGTTTAACTTTTTTCCGACTAATCTGACCATTAATTCTTTTAATGCGCTACGTCTCCCTAGGTATATGTATTTATATAATTTTTACTCAATATCCTCAATGAATCTTGTTTATTTGCATAGAAAAGTATTCAAATTTTCTTACGTTATTTCTAGAACACCTCTGCTTCACTTATTTAAACTCTTATAATATGTAAACAGCATTTTGTTTCTACTTACTAAGTAATATTATCTTACATATGCTAATTACCTGCATGCTTGCCATACTATGTGCTGTGCCTAAGAATCATTATCGATCTGAATTTTACACTTGAATGTGTATTTACGACTATGTTTATTCAGCTCTAGGTCAGCTTTTTAAACTGAATACTTTCATGCATCATATACACATAGAATGTATTGTAATGAATATAGCTTCTCCAATTTTCTCCACCTTTTAACAAATCTCTGACATTTTATTATCTAACT
The DNA here is from genome assembly GCA_032357855.1 of Amphibolips quercusostensackenii. NCBI lineage: Eukaryota > Metazoa > Arthropoda > Insecta > Hymenoptera > Cynipidae > Amphibolips > Amphibolips quercusostensackenii. Next base: position 3,394 of record JAUELO010030331.1, on the reverse strand, counting down.
TTATTTGATCTTTTGTAACTACTTCTATAATGTAACTTTAAATATTTGTCACGTTAACGCTCAGTCTTTAATTGCCCATTATCTTGAATTTAAACATTAGTTTACGTCCTGCTCTTATCATATCATTGCTGTGTCCGAAACCTGGCTTACGCATAACATACCTTCAAGCTCAGAAGGACTTGACAATTGCATATTATTTTGTAGAGATAGGTATAATAGAAGAGGGCTAGGGCACATCTCTATGTTTATAAAAGTTTAAGGGGCGATTAGATGGGAGTAAACCTTCTTGACAATTACCCTACTGTAGAGTACCTTTCTATCCATGTATCTTGGCCTCAGGACAGTGTTTCGCACGGGAAAAAAATATATCTTTTTTTTTACTGTGTGGTAGGTGCAATTTACAAACCCTTTACTGCCTCTTACTGTAGGGAACTGGAGGCTAATATTTTTGACCTTGTCCCAAATTATAATAACATTATCCTTACTGGTGACCTTAAGACAAACCTTGCTGCGACTAACAACTTAATACGTAACTTAAAATCCGTAGTTTTCTCGGTACGACTATTTATTGTTTTCCATAATACCACCCATCGCACAGATCATTTTAGTACGTGGATCGACTTAATGGTTGTTGATGACTTAGACAAGGTATCCTCTTCCACTCCGAACTCATTTTCATTCTTTGCTAACTATGACCTCCTTAATATCCAATACTATTTCTGTTTTAATTCGCCCTCTATTAGAAGTACTATATCTATACGTAATCTCTCCAATATCAATGAAATAGAATTTCTTGAGCATCTCACTACTTATGAATGGAATAGTATGTTCATAAAAAGAATATTAACTGAAAGGTGATACGTTCAACCACATTTTTATCTTATACATTTGACAAACTCGCACCTTTCCATATTCTTAATTTATAAAGGAAATGAAGTTCTTGAATTACTTCTTTATTAAAGATTTGACGAAGAAAAAAAAATACTTAAAGAAGATTGGCCAAAAAAATTAAAAAATGTAACTTTCAAGCAGATTTTCGCACATTGAGAATTTTAGTGTAAACTAAAATCAGGGATTCATTCAATCAATACAATTACAATCCTATTAAAAACATAAATGAAAATAAGAATATCTAGTTTTTATTGAGCAAGCTGGGGCTTATATCCCCCAAACATCCAGCACCTGACACCTTAAATCTGGAAAGAAGCCATTATGCGCCCTATACCTTAAGTATCTAAACCCACTTCTTCAAATCATGTCCGACCTATTTCCATCTTGTGTGCCCTGTCAAAACCTACGAGCGAATTGTACATTAGCAACTGACGTCGCATCTAGATACCAAAAATTTAATTGTCACACTGAAATCTGGGTTTTAGGCCAGGTATAGCACACTCACGGCATCACTAAATATAACTTCCGGCATAAAACTGGCAATTAACATAAGAGAGGAAACGGTGGTTGTTCTTTCGATTTCTCCAAGGCTTTTGATACTGTGGACCATAATTTACTTTTAACTAAGCTTAAATCATTTAACCACTCTGAAATGGTAGGTAAATCGGCTGATTCGTATCTCAGCGATCGGTCTCAAAGAGTAAAAAATAGCAATGGTTGGCGATTTGATTCTTGTAAAGTCAAGAGTCAGATTCCTCAAGGATCTACTCTTGCCCCCACTCTATTCAATATTTATACTTCTGATCTTAGTAGCGAACTTCGACATTGCAAGAACCACAAATATGCTGACGATTTTAAGTTATACATCTCTGGCCCTATCGCGACGCTTAAGAGCCTACTTCAAAATGTACAAGAGGATATTGAATTTGTTGCTCAGTAGGCTCTAAAAGATGGTCTGACTTTTAGCTCCGCTAAAACAAAAGCTATTGTTATAGATCTTTCTTCCTCTCCATCACCTATAACAATTGCAAACTTACATCCTCTACTAATCAACAGACGTATTATTCCTTTTGTTGAATCTGTAAAAGATCTAGGCTATTTTTCTAATCGCACTCTTACCTGGAAGAAACTAGTTTTGGTTATTTCAGGAAAAGCCTTCAGAGTTCTCCAACAGCTTAACAGAAGTAAAGATTCTTTACCTACTCTCACTCATATCCTCTTAGTCAAAAGCCTGCTTCTTAAATCTTTGAATACAGTTGCTTGGTATATAATGATGTCACCGATGAGCTTAATTCTATGCTTAAGCGCACGCTTAATGCTTGCATTTGATTCATATATAACATCCCTAAAAGTGAACATATTGCACCCTATAGAGAGAGAGAGCAGGGTTCCTCAATGTTGCTAAGAAAGACAATTTTTATGGGCACCCTGCTGTATAGTTTATTCAACACAGAAGCCCCGCAATATCCTTCTAATCTTTTCCATTTTATTGACAAAGATCAACTGCCGGTGACAATAAGAAATGCACCTCCACAATACCAAATGGATTAAGCTTTATGCTGTATGCAATACATCCTCGACGCAATATAAAATTAGTATTTTTCGTCAACTCATGCTTTGAGCCGCCAGCTTATGCTTCAAAATTCACACTTGTACACAATCACCTATTTTGCGCACTTATATTACAAATAACTATTGTGTTACTTATTTAATACTTAAAATTCTATCCTTGAAATTACATATTGGTAACACAGTTGATGCGGAGGCACTTTAGCCTGCTCAAGTACTTCTTACATTCAATTATTTAAATGTGTGCATATATATATATATATAGGCTATATAGGCTAAAGTTCCTCCGCATCAACTGTGTTACCAATAAGTAATTCTAACGATAGAGTTTGAAGTATTAAATAATCTGCAATCGATAGAGCGGAAAATTCTACGTTCAGGTACGTTCCCAAGTCATAGGTCAATTGTAACGTTCAAGGTTATTTAGAGGTTATTTGAAATTAACAAAGTTTTCTAAGAGGTCAGTGCAATTCCTAAAGTAAATTTCAACGAGAAATTCATTGGTGAGCTTTGTATTGATCTTGGTTACAGCATTTTGAATATTGTAAAATTATAAGGAAATTTTTCATTAAAAGTGTCAGGTGCTCTGGTGAGAGTTCTGTTCCTCCCCAAAGAGTTATACAGTCTTATACCGTTTTTCGATACCTAAACCAATACATAAGGCGATACCAAATGTCCTATACCGTTTTTCCATGCAAATATTACGAATCGTAACTAAATTTACGTATTACGAGTACATACTTACTATCTTTGCTAAAAGATTATTATGGCGCAAGCTAAACTTTTGGAACGAGAGAGGGAATCTGTATTAATCATGCGTGGTTAGGGAGATCGAGTTCGATTTTATGATCAAGTTCGTTTGCTTTTAAATCGCACTTTTGTAAAGGAGAAGGGTTGAATCCTGTTTAAAAATCAACAATTGAAAGAACTGTAA
>JAUELO010030323.1:0-10706 GCA_032357855.1 Amphibolips quercusostensackenii | reverse complement strand
TAGTATCCAAAACACCAACTAAAGAAAGGGAAATATGTACGTAATAGAAAAATCGACATATGTACTTCATTCAGAGTGAATTTAATATGACTTTCAAAAGTCTAAAAATTTGTATGAATGTAGAGTAAAGTAACACAAATGTTTGTTTGTTATTAAAATTTAATTAATCTCAAAACATGTATAATGAGTAAAGATGTGTCAACATTGCATTTTTGTTTTCGTAAAGTGGCACTTATGCGCAATGCAGTACAGCGCTCACAACGAGTCACGACAGGACAATGCATTTTTGTTTTTGTCATTAAAAAAAATGATGAAATAAAATGTATGAAGTATAAGGGAAAAAATTAGTCGAAAAAGGTTTTTAAGATGTTTAAAGGATAATCAGTAATTGGAAAAATGTACAAGGAACGATTGCATATGTTGTAAGCAGAAAAAGTGTAACGTAAAATGGTTTCTCTGAATAAATTTAACATGCACACTCACAATCAACGTCAAAACTGTCATTCATGAAAAAAAAATTTCCTATTTTTCGAAGCGCTCGGCTAAAGCCCAAATCCAATGGTACATCGCCATCTAGTGAACATCGTCGCCTAGCCAGCCGTCAATTTGTATTTTGATTTGATTTTGGAACTTCTTTTCACTGATTCTCTTTGAATTTAGGTAAAAATTATTAGCTAAAGTTTTTCTCTTCTAACCTGATAAACATGGTAAAATACTGAACTTTTCTTTTCGAATTTAGAAATAAATCAAAAACATAAATCTTTTATAATTTTAAAACAAAATACAAAAGTCTTCTTTTTTCTGACTGAATAAAAATATTAGGTATAAAACATTTTTCTCTGACACTCAGGAAAGAATTTGAAATGAAAAATGCCTCTTTCTATCTGGTGAAACATGTGTAAAATTAGGAAGATCGCCTTTAACTCAATAAAAATGTTCATCAATACATATGGTCAAAATTCCAAAGTTCACGTTTATCATAAAAGAAATGTTAAAATAAAGAACGCGCGCTGCTCCAATTCAATTAAAATATTAATAGCAATGTTAGAATGAAAAACATCTTTCTTCTCCAATAAAAAAGATAGATAAAAAGTTCAAGGTCACTACATGAATTCTGGATTAAAATGTTTGCAAAAATTACGAAAATCTTTCAAGACTAGTTCCTACCTCACTAGTTCCTTTAAAATTAATAAATTGCCTCCATAAACAACAAATTTAATTTTTAAGTTTTTTTAACTTTCAGGAACTTCTGCATACTTAAAGTCATTCAAAAGTAAATTAAATTCTAATTTTATAAACGCTCCTATACTAAATATTTTTTAATGATTTTGTTTTGTTTAAACAATCATATTTTTTGAAGTTACGCTTATTGTTAATTTTCATTCACTGAATCTGCTAAGATTAAAAAAAAAGTGTTTGACAGATTGAAAAATTATTCTTTCAGTTTTCAGCAACAAATTTTTATGAACAATACTTTTCCCCGTGCTTAAACTTGTCTGGAAATTCAAAAAAAATAGAAAACAACCAAGGACTAACGAGAATTTCGATTATTTGTTCATCAATTTTCTTTTGGCAATAGTTTCGCTGTAAGAAAACATAATTTAAAAATTCTCATATGTATTATAACATAACTACAGTAAAACCTGGATACTGTTAAAATTTCGGGGCTGACGAAAACAACTAGAAAGGCACACCGGAAGGAAAACAGTCAGGGGAGTATGATGAACCATTTTCGGTGGATTTTTCTGCGTAGTGAAGAATATTTTGAAAATCGTTTTTCGTATTTAAAGCGTTCGCGGACCGATCAGCATCTCGTTTAATATGAGAGCTTTCTTTTCAATAATCAGTCCAGATACTGAATCACCTCTGTCACTTGCTTGCTTTAAACGTTCGGAGGCAGCAGTGTCCAAAAGCACATTACTATTTTTCAACGAAGCACTTACCACCAATTCGGAACTTTTGAACTATGACAAGTAATTTAAATTTTAATTCATTATAAACAAAAAATCTTATAGTCAATAATTAATTTAAATCGTAGTATAACATTTTTGATTAAAATAACTCGATATTTACTGCCCTTGTTCATTAAAATTGCAGCAATAACGGCAATAACTTCAAGATACACACGAGTTTGCTTGTCTAGTAATGCCAACAGACAGCGACTTTTTCAACTGCACATGTACCACATAAAAGCGTGGGTGTATTTGAAATAATAAAATATGTATTGTAATATTTGCACTAATAATAGACTATTTCAAGAAATCAGGTATTCTTAGGCTCAATTTTATTAATTTTATTACACTACAAAAGTCAAAAAAATATATTTATCTGTATGATTATTGATACTATTTATTGAATTCAAATAGACTCGCGTATTATGGTACATGCGCAGTTAAAAAAGTCGCGGTCGGCTAGAATCACTGCATGACACTAAATAACCCGACATCCGATCGGCTTCAGTTGTCTTCGAAGCGTCACTGCTAGTTAACGCGAGTTTGCTTCCGTGCTTATTCGTGATGTAAACATGTGTGCCCATGCGGCTTGAGAGTGATTCAACGTGAAGGACGTTAAGGTACAGCGCTTGATTGCTACGGTCCTATTTCATCACGCTTGAGTGCACTTGATTGACAGTTAACGACCTCCCCTTCTTAGCCCCTCCCGCTCTCAGAACAGATCGCGGCACAGCATCAATTCCTGGAATTGCGGAATCCAGGTTTACGCAATCCAGGTTCGAATGTAATATAAATATACGTTAGTTAAGAATTAAAGAATTTAAGACTGAAATAAAAGTCACAAAACGGGACCAAATACAATAAAAACTTTTTTTTGGTTTCCGAGGTAATTTAAATCAGGAAAGTTTGGTACATTTTTATCCATTTCTTTTTATGATGTCATATCTGCATTTTTCAGGAGGAAATAATCAAATGTAAGTATTTGTTAGTTTGTTGATAATGATTAATTTTAATTATAAATGATAAATGTTAAGATATAATAAAAAACTTGTTCACTACTTTGTAATTTGTATTGATGAACTTTAATCAATAAAAATATTTCTTAAATAAATCTGAAACCGGTTTGAAGACAAAAAAATTGTACTTAGCAAAAAATAATAAAATTAAATATTTATTTATAAAATTGCTTATAAAAATGTGTATAGTTATTTTATTACTTGATTTATATTAATCCTCATCGTCTAACAGAATTTTAACAGTTTTACTTGAAATAGTCTTTTCTAATACTAAAAACAACCTTAGCAGAATATTTTTTCACAATTTGTTTTCCTCAATCATGTCAAATATTTAACTAGTTATTCATGTTTCATAAATTGTTATCAAAAATTCTGAACAATTAAAATTTGAAACTCCCATTTTTGAAATTTTAGAAAAAGAAAGTAACTATGGTCCTGAATTATAATAGAATATTTTCTAGATGAAAATAATTCTTACTTAGAGCGAGGAATTTTGAAAATAATTACAACTTTGTCTTAAAAAAAGATCATTTTTAGCATAAAACAGAAAATCTTGGAAAATGATGTTTATTTAGATTTATAAAAATGGAACCTTACGTAAACAATCCCTGACCTGAGTCAAAATTCGTGAGATTTTTAAAATTACTTGTCTTAAAAAAGAATTTGTTTAAGCTAAAAACTTTATTTTATTTGCAAATAAAAATTGGTCTCATTATAAAATTTACTTTTGAAGCTTTGCAGTACATAACTAGATACCCAATAAAATCGGAATTTTTCAGGAGAGCGAGATAACATTCTGTAAAATCGAAATCAGCATTTATAAATAAAACAAAAGTTTACTTTTAAGCTGAAGTATTTTAAAATTTATGCCAAAAAAGTATAAATAAAAAATATTATTTAGTTTGAAAAAATAGTAAAAGAGATATTGAGTTGATAAATTGTGAGAAAATACAGTTAATTAGAAAAACTTAACCAATTCTGAGTGATTCATTCCAGGAATTAGAGGCTCAAATTTCATGGCTTTTGAAAATCATCCTTAGATATCGATCAAAGATATGTTTTTTGATTTTTAAAAAATAATAAAAACTTGCACCTGAGATATGGGATGGCTGAATAAGAATAAATAAGTTTTCATCTAAAAAAATTTTTTTTTCCATAAACAAACGGTAAGAATTTCAGGAACTAACGTTTCTGATCGCGAGGCAAAAACAGAACAAAAAGTAAAAACCTTATAAAGGTGGCTTTTTGTAGAAATTAAAGATTTAAAATTTTTTGTTAGGATTTTATTGGTACTTTAGTGCTGTAAAAGCTGCAAATAGTTTTATATTTAAAAATTTTTTCTTTGAAAAAATATCTTATTATTTTGTAGCATTTAAAAACTTTTAGGAAGGACAAGTTGTTCAGAGAAAGGTTTAAAAAAAGGTAAGAGGTAAGGCAATTAAACAAAAAAAGATGGGTGACAAGTACAGAGAGACAGTTATCTGATTCTAAATTACCAATCTTTTTATCACTTTATTATAAATGAGCTTTAAAAAAAATCCTTGTAACACAACATGTGATATCAAATTTAATGATCTAAGTAAGTATATTTTCATCCTTGAAACTGACTCTTATGAAATGCAAACATCTGATAAGAACCAGCTTTGCGTCTAATATCTAAGAGATAGCAAATATAGAAAAATGTATCGTGTTGACTTATAAAGCACTACAATATTCATCATTTACATTGTTAATTAAATTTTTCATTTTTATAATAATCAATTTTTTCTCTATTTCAAAAAGATGAGGATTGCCTCCAGTCTTATCTTATCCTTGGCAGTTATCCTTTATTCTATTGGTAAATATAATAATAAAATAAATCTATAATTTAAGGTACATTTTGAGGTTTCCACAAATTACAATTTATCCGGCTATCCGACTTTCTGAAATATTCACAGGTTGTCTATCCTATTATTTTTTTTAATTCCCGATCAGCTGTTAACTTTTTCCGGTTAATTAAAAAGCGTTCAAAATATTTTAATAGTTTTAAAGGGTTTTTAAAGGCTCTAGAGGATTTCTAGACACTTTAAAAAATTTTTGTTTTCAAATAAGGAATTCTGGAAAATAATTATAATTATGAGTTAAAACGTCAAAATTTTTGTTTGTAAGAATTACAATTCTTTTTAGGAATTGAGGATTGTGTAGAAAGATTATAGTTCTGAACTTAAACAAGGATTTGTTTTAATTCCTTTCTTCTGCATGAATAATATATTCCCGAAGGGCAAATAGACAAATGTAAACTATTTTAGAAAACTCTCTCCTGATTTATCTACAGAGCTGATGGCTCTGGACTAAGGGAACAGGAAAGGCCGAATAATCGGTGTTCAATCCCTGCAATTCCTCGCTGCCAGAAGATTAGGCTTATCTTAAAAGCATTTGGGATTGATTAAAATTTTGAAAAAAGTCTGGCAAAGTTTTGCGTATGTTTTCAGAAACCCACAAAAATGTAATCAAGCAATAAGATTCAGAATGAACTCGGGAGAAGTAAGTTTAAAAAAATTTCATTACGAAGAGCTTTTGCCTCTATCTCTTTTTGTGTAATATTAAAATATCAGAGTAATTAGCTTAGAAAAAAACTAAAAGACTTAATTTCTTGAGAAATAGAAAATTAATTTGTTTAAAAATGTAGAAATTGACTGATTTTTGCAAATATTTCATGAAGCCTTCCTGAGCTCTTTCCAAAATTTGAGGGCCTACTATCTAGAGAGAGCATGTGTAGGTTAAACAAAATGTAGGCAAGAACAACATTATCACACCTCATGATAAAGAGACATAAATGAATAGTCATAGATTTAAGAAATTCAGGGTACATGTTTAAAATGTAAATACTGGGATTACATTACGAATACCATTAAACAGTTTATTTCGAATCCCACTCCCTCTGATTACGCTGAGACTCTGATGTACTGGCGGTTTTTATAGTACCCTCAACGATCTTCATAGTGAATCGGAGTTCTCCGAACCGTTCTTCTTCTCCTTCTTGTTTGTGGGTTCTTATATTGCTGATCCGTACACTGCGCAACTTCGCTGACCCTGCAAACGCCTCTCTTTTGCCCCCTTGGGTTTTTACATTGAACATGTTTTATGAGCAGGTATTGCCAGGATACGTCCTCTACCGTGCATCCTAGACTGACCTGAAATGTTCATATCAACTCGCCAATAACATTTCAATGAATACACAGGTTTTTCATTTTTCAATATTACGTGCAGAAAATTGCCCATAAAATATTGTCTTTTTTTGGCAAGTGTCATAAATCCGGCTCTCACGCTATACTCAGAAATATAGTCAAATTTGGACAAGTTGTGAACAAAATGGATGCAGGCATTTAGGGCACGTTCAATTTTGCAATTAACGTCATCGGAGATACCATCATATACTCCACACATAATCAAAATGAGAAAGAATCAAGGCTGTTACAAAGTGGATTTACGAAGCTGTAGGCAGAGTCCCTACTCCGAATGAGCTGATCTAAGGTGCTAAAGTGTTTGCGGGATGTCAGTTCAACATGCTCTTTCCAAGAAAGAGTCCTGCTGAATATCAGATCAAAATCATGAACAGAATCAGAGAAGTTGACAGCGAGATTTTTTAAGTACAAAGGTGGAAGGGCGCAGTATATGTTTTTCGTGGATTTGAATTCAAATCTCAGACTCTAAAGATTTAGAGTAGCGTGAAACAGCAGAAGAGTCGCATGTAAATACTTTAAACATTTTAGTTTTAAGTATTGATCCCTCTAAAACCCTACTCATCATCTCATTCCAGTCAGAGCTAATTCCATCACTGTCTACTACACAATGTAAGCAAATATTTAAATAAGATTTAAACTGAATGATTTTAGTGTTAGAGATTTTTTTAATTTTCAATTTTCGGTTTAAAGTTTATGGTTTACTAATTTAAACGCTTTGAAATAATCAAAATATATAACTATCGTTATTTCATTTTCATCAATTGCAGCATTTAAATTAGAATTAAATTCAAGGGATGCAGTGATAGTGCTATGTTACCTCCGGAATTTAGACGGAGAAGAATCAAGCAGACTATGCTTATCCAAATATTAAGTTACTTCGTCATATAATATTTTCTCAAGCTGCTTAGATAATGCACTGAGAATGGAAATAAGCCAAAAATCTGTCAGAGCTAAAGCTTAGTGATCTTTGGAATAGGGCGAATCAGTGCTTGCTTCTGAATATTAGGAAAATTTTTGAGCTATAGAGGACAATTGTATAACAGATGTCAAAAAAATTTTGAGACCTCCAAGGTTTAACTCTTTATTGCTAATGCGAATATTGGACCAAACTGTTTTTGACAGTGAAGTGAAAGTGTTTTTATACTCCCTATGACATTTAATTGCAGCGCCGCCAGCGGAAACTAACGTAATTTTCGTTTTAAAATCGTGAAAATTCGGATAGGAATAACCTGGATCTATGTTAAATTTGGCACTTTTTGACCAAATTTTAGATTATTGATTACCATGAGGGTTCAGATAAGACACTCCACATAATAAACATTTTTTTCATTCATTTCTTCCTTCTCATTCCAAATCTGGCCTGTAAATCAAGCTAGGACTATCTGGTTTTGAGAAGATGTCGAATGAATATACTACTCGATTTTTTCGAAGACTGAACTATTTCTACGTACTCATATTTTATCATTGATGCTATTTCAAGGTTTTTGTGGCAGTTTATTTTTAACCCAAGGTCAAAATATCGAAATAAAAATAGCGGATTCAATATAGCTGAAGCAGCCTGTTCGAGAAACAACAAATATGAGGTCAAACTGTTAAAATTCAAAATTGTCCAAATATGGATGGCCGATGATACCTGTTAGAACAACGCCGCTATGGCTAAAATATGATATTGCAAAAGTTTCTTAGGTTACTGGTTTCGAACCTAAGGTAAAGCTGTCAAAATTTTAAATAACGCGTTCAATATAGCGGATAAAATCTGCGAAAACCATACGGACGTGACTTGAAATTGCTTTTCATCTTTGAAAAAAATTAACACGAGAACCATTGAGAAACAGATACTTTTATCACTGTTGATATATCAATAGATCTGAAATTTATAATTACAAGGAGATCAAATTGCATATACTTTTCCACACAGAAATATTATAATGTAAGGTTTTTTAAGCTTCAATATGTTACTCTTCATAGAAAATTACCTGGAAACAATACAATGTTTCGAATTACTTGTTTTTTTTTATTTATATTCTATATATAGTGATGAAAATAATCATAATTTGAAGAAAATAACGTTTCAAAATCAGCAACACCAAAAGTTTGTAGCAAAAATCAGGTCGACCATATAAAAAGTCAAAAATCAGTTATAACGCCGGGAAAAGACGAGTAGATCTTAAAGGATCCTCTGTAGCGATTAAGTATAGAAAATCTTATGAAATTATTGAGCATGTCAACAATGATACTCCTGTTATTGAATTAGCATTGAATTTAAGTGAATTGAGCCCTACTGCTTCATGTAAAGATTTAAATCAACAGCCAGACTCAAAATAATCAGATCTAGCTTTTTATTTAGAATATGACTAAAGTGAATGTCAGTCTTAAGATTATAATAGGCCAGAAATAGAGAAGATAATTTCACTGCAGAACATGTTAAACGAAACTGCATAAAGTTTGTGTGACAGTGTCTTTTTAAAGTAGGAACATAACAATTTACGTAATTGAAAGCTCATCGTTACGTTAGGATTCGATAGTTCACCAGGGCAGACAAACCACTATCAAAGGTGTGAAAATTCTGATAATGAAAATATTGATGCTCAGTGAGCTTTCTTCGTTACCAACATAATAGTCATAAAATTTAGCCATTATTTAGATAACTGTTTTTGGATTATTTCCAGTACAAAAAGTATCCTTTTTTATTGTTTTCTAAGAATGGCACTTGAAAAAGAGGATGATTGTGCAACATTACGCGAATTTAATTGCTTAAATGCAGAAAGTAAGAAGCTGGTGCCGCATACATTGAAGATTACTGATGGCAAAAAAGTAAGAGTTTAGTTTGTCAATCTCAGACAATGTTTGATGGGAAGTGTCTAAATATCATTGTCGGTAATATGGCCACAAGTAGATTCCCGATCTGTTTGAAAAATACAGATAAAGTTTACTTCATGATGAAATAAAAATTTTCAAGCATTTGTTCCACATTTTATATAGAAAAACTATCGAATGTTGGAATGTGAGAAAATTTCTGAAAGGTATATTTTCCGTTGAACTTTTAAACTATCTTAGAGAAATAAAGCAACCCTTCAAGAGTGCAATTATTGTTTTCTCTCAAGCGTAGGATTTCTTTTTCTTTATATTTTAAAATTAATCTAATTTATCCGTTTTCTAGAAAAATTTAATGAGCAATATTTCTGAAGCATTATCGGCATTTAAATATATAAAGCAATTGGAATTGGGTACATAAATTTTATTTTAGCATTCTTAATTTAAAAATCTTGACGTAACATAAAATAAAGGAAAACTACTTTTCAAATAGTTAAATAAACTTGAAAATTTTTGTTTAGAAGCTTATTATCTGCATTACGAATTATTTCCTTAAGCAAGAATGAATCCCTCATTACATAAATTACTAAAACATGGATACCAAATAGCCAGAGAATTTCCTTTGACAATGGCTTATTATTTGAAGGATGCAAACAAATCCTAACATAAGCTATACCGAAAAAACATGGTCTTAGACTAACGTCAAACCAACAGAAAAAATAGAATAGTAGAAGTTTTTCATCGTAATGTACACCTCACAGACTTAAAAATTTCTATGATTTTCATCAAAAATCTATTGAAATATGCAAAAAACAAAAGACCGCATTGTGTGTGGAGAGATTTATAGCAGACGAGTAAGCAAATCTATAGAAGCTACTTCTGTTTATTTTGTTGAGAACTATCTACTAATAAATTCGTTAGCATGTCAAATTTAACTGTTTTGCAGCAAATTCACTGCAGATGCTGAAACAGAAAACACCACAAGCTCTGAAAGCGATTAAACGAGTAATGACAGTGATGCGACTAGTTCTGACTGTGATGGAACAAGTTCTGATAATGATAATGATCTGTAAATAATTTTGTATTTGAAAGTATCTTCTATTTGACACCTTTAATCATGCTTATGCAAATAACTTCTATAATTATTTGATATTGTTTCTGAGCAAAGATTGATTAGAAAGAATGGTATGTTAATGAAGTTTCGTAACGTTTTTAATATTTATGCCTCGTATTTAAAATAAATGATTCCAAAAAGACGCTGGTAGCTATTTTGAACTTAGTAGGTGTTGTTTTTATAGTTTTTATTGACCGTCTTGAATCCACTTTTTAAAATTTTGACGCCGGATTCGGAATCAGCAACCACAGAAGTCTCGTTATATCAATTTTCAGCCATATTAATATCTTTTTTACAGTTTCCATCCACCGCATTATATCCGCTATTTTTAATTTTGACATTTTTACCTTAGATTAGAAGCAAGTGCCCTCAAAAGCATTAAAATACCATTAACGATAAACATCAATCAGAAGAAATACTAGGCAGTCTGATAAGTACCTGAAAATTCTAAGAGATGGCATTAGTATTCACTAATGTGAACGATTTTTGTTGAGCTTGATCCTTCAAACGACGCCTGTAAAAACTTCAGCCATTTATGTTTACGCATTTACAAGTTACAGCACTGAGAAGCGACTAACCTCCGAGT
>JAUELO010030317.1:0-10706 GCA_032357855.1 Amphibolips quercusostensackenii | reverse complement strand
TATCTTCTTTCAACTCCAGTGTTTTCGGGATCTTGTATACCTAACTCGAAAAAGCCTCTACCTCGTTGGGCGTGGGTTGCTTTTTGACAGAAACAGGGAGATCGCTGAAGAGGCGTGATGTGTCAGCGAGAAACTTTCGATTACACCTGACCAGTCTCTTCCCCTTCTCTGCTCTCGATAAAAGAGTCATTTCGTGCGTCTTCATTCACATCGTTCGAAACACGCCATTTAACATTCAGTTTATAAGCTTGAAACACGCCGTTTTCAGGATAGTTTTGTGAAAAATCTTTTTTGCTTGCAAATTCAACAATTTTGTTGAAAATTCCTCTTTTTGGTTTGGCAATTTGTCTCTGTTGTTCAAATTTTTATAATTTTAAATTAAATTGCAAATGTTTGCTTTAAAATAAAAATGTTTTTTGGCTGAGGATTCAACAATTTTCATAAAAATTCGTATTTTTAGTTTAATAAAATTTTTTTTAAATTAAAAATTTAAATTATTTTTAGTTCCCTCATCAACTATAATATTCTTCGTTAAGAATTCATTTGCTTTGGTTGTAAATTCACTTACGTGATGATTCATCTGTTTTTTTTTAAATTAATTGTATAAATTAAACTGTTTTTGATTTAAAAATAGAATATTCTTTGTGAAGAATTTATATCTTCCGGTTAAAAAATTAATTTTTTTTTTGGACTTTTTACATATCATGCGTTGTTTGGCTTAAAATGTTTTTTTTCCTTTGCTTTTTTGGATTTTTAGATTTTCATCCGAAGTATCTGGTCAGCAAACTCGATTTTTTTTTGGTCCCTAAAACTGTGTGCCAACGGACAATCCAAACCGACTAATCTTGCAAAAGATATCCAGTATACAGACGACAACGACGACGACAGACAGACAGACACCATCGTAAAAACGATTTTTTCGGATTCAGGGGGTCTTGAAACGTGAAGATTTGAAGAAATCCACAAAAGTTAGTTTTCGCATAAGACAAATACCTTCTCATTATGATGAGAATGTAATAATTCATTATTTTTGGTGCGATAAAAATTTGAATTTTCGATTTTTAAAAAAAATTCAGAAATCTGTTATAATATTCTTGTAGGGCTTTCAAAAAGCCACATTTTCCTTTATTTGACTTTTTTCATATCGTGCGTTATTTGGCCGTAAATGTCCATTTTCGTTTGCTTTTTTGGAATTTGAAAATGCTACATCTCTGGCAATTTTATTTTAATCCAAAAAAGTCATAAGGATAAATTGTATGAAATTTTATACAATATGAATATCTGCCAACAGAATTTTCAAATTAAAAAAAGGTTCGTCCAAAAAATTTTGATAATGATTGAATTTTTAAAATTTCTATCGAAAGTATTTGGTTAACAAACTCAAACCTTATTTTTGGTTCCTAAAACTGTGCACCAAAGTACAATTCAATGCGTCTAATCTCTCAAAAGTTATCCGGTATAAAGACAACGACGACGACAGACAGACACCGTCGTAAAAACGATATTGTCGGATTCAGGGGGTCTTACAACGCGAAAATTGAAAGAAATTCGCAAAAGTAAGTTTTCGCATAAAACTAATACCTTCTCATTATGATGAGAATGTAATAAATAGTTATTCGAAATTTTTATTTTGTATTACAAATTATATTGACCCTGAAATCGAAAAACAACCCGTGCGAGGCGCGCAATTGATGCTGCTAGGTTAAATAAATTAGAAGATCATTATTAATAATTCTTTGGTCAGAAATTTAATTTGAATTTTGCTATGTCTAGATGGATAATCCTCCAGAAGCCGGAAAGAAGGAAACAGTTCATAAGACCAGCAAAGAACATGGTGATTTGTATACCTGCGATGTATGTAACAAAAAATTTCATAGTAGAAAATCGATTGTTAATGCATTCTAAATTGAAACGAAAGAAGTGCGAATTATGCTCAAAACCTTTCTGTAACTTGTTCAGTTTGTGAAGGCACTTATATCGGAAACATCTAGAAATGTAAGAATTTTTATTTAAGACTTAATTCAAGTTTTTGATTTAAGAAGTTTGTTATTATTGATGAATAAAATTTTAACAATCTTGCACACTTAATTCAAACGTGCCGGAAATAACATTTCATCGAAGTACAAGTAAGTTTTTGTTTCACAAGCCAATAAGTAACGTGTTTTATTCTATATTCATTTTCAGAGTTTTTAATAATTTATTTTTCATGTCTACAGTCTTCAATGAACCTGTCCAAGAATGCAAATGAAAAGTGTTAACTCATATGAAAGGCATATATCTGAATTCCACCCTGACTTGTAAGATTATCTTAATATATAATTTTTATTATTTGTTACATACTTTCACTGTTATGTTAATGAAATTCAATTCATTTTTCAGAAAGACAGACCGAATTCAGCCAAAAATCTTCAACCCAAAATTGAAAGAAGGTAGTATTAATAGAATCTTTAATAACAAATATGATAATATTTTAAATTATTTTGATGAAAGATGAACTGTATTCTGGTAAAAATCAGTTTAAAAGTAAAGAATTTTAATATTCGTAACGGTCGTTTTGTCAGAGACAAAAACATAACATGAAACTTGCGGTTGCTCGCACAACGAATAACAAGTGAATCTATAGAAATACATTGGGATAATTATAAAGAAGTGATTGTTTATAATTTAACTATAAGTTATTAAAAAAAGATATTTCAATACGATAAATATATGTTAATATGTGAATCGAATTAATTGCGGTCTAATTACAAAAAGGTTTAAGGGGTTATATACCTTTTTTTCAAAAAATCGAAAAAATTTTTATTACTTTATCTGAAAGTAAAACTCCTTGAAAACATTTTCTCAAATTTCCATAGAGATCTGAGCAATAGGTGGAAAGTTGCAGCGCTTCGAAGCGCGCTTCGCCACAGCCGCGAGGCCGTTCACGCTAATGCAGCGAAACTTTAAACTGGGTTATCTCAAAATGGTGTTTTTCCAAAAGTGTCTTTGCAGTGATCGCGATTGTCGGAAAACTATTTGACCGATCTTCTTCAATTTTTTAAAAACTTGTTCGTAATTAATGTTGTCAGTACTCAAACGATTCCCTTTATATGCATAAATTTTTATTTTGCAGATAAGAATTTTTTAATACAATTTTTAGACTTAAAAAAATTGAGTTTTTGGGAAAAACGTTCCCGTATGTAGAAAAAACAATATATTTATTTAAATAATCGTTTAAGTACTAGGATCGTCCCTATACTAATGAAATTTTTTGGATTTCATGACTTCAGTTGACCTGCTGGACTACCATCGCGGTCACCGCAAGCCTCATGAAAAAAAGAGGGTATCGTGGAAAGGGCCATAACTCCGCCAATTATTAATATTTTCTCATCAACTAATGCTCGTTTTTTTCACTGAAAAATATACTATCAAAAAATTATAACTTCGATGTAATAAAATCATTGTTACTTACCTTTGAAAAAATCTAAACTTTCCTTAATTTTTCCGCACAAAAAGGTATATAACCCCTTAAGGTGACAAAGATGAATTGCTCTACGTGTACCATTATGTATCTCTGACGCGACTGACCAAAGGTGACAAGGGACCCAGTCTCAAGCCGTGCCAAGAAGGGAAATTCGCTGAAAAATGTACAGTTATTGAATTTCTGGCAACGTGGCTTATTAACTAGGCGAGTATGTTCACCAGATGACGATTTACCGTTAGATCTAGGCTAATAATATCCCTAATAACTCTGATAACATCAATAAGGACAATGAATATAATACCAATGCTATTTAACTTTCCGCCCCCCCCCCGGGTTTTTTGCAAAAGACTTGATTAGCCAATCAAGTTCGACCAGCCTCCATAGTGGGGCGCTCTAGCCCCACTATGGGGCCACTATATGAAACAAAACTTATTTTTTTAATATCACCTTCATAAGTCTATCTATTTTCTAAGGTCTCAAAATCCCCATAAGTTAAAAATTGGATATCGCAAGATTCTGTCTCTAATTATAATTTTTTTAAATACAAATTGTTTATTATACGTGAAAAACGACACTTTAATGGTAACTAGATGTTTACATAATTTCTTTAAACAATTTATTATTCTTTTCAAATTTTTCATTATTTTAGAATTGTATTAGAAACTCGCGGGTTTTTTTTCGAATTTTTTAACCTGTTTTGAACTTTTCAGGTACAGCGAATTAAAATTGAATTATAATTAAATTAAATAATTGTTGAAACAATTTATTATTATTAATTACATTATTCTGATGCTAGAAAGCTAAAGTTAAATATCATTTTAGAAAGCTGCAGTTCTTTCCATCATTTTTTACTTTTTATCCACTTTGCAATTAGTGTGAGGTTATAATTCATGCAACTTAACAAACTGAATTGTTGGAAAAAAATTATTATTGTTTAAAACTATCTTCTCCTACCGTTATTCTACAAAATTGCAGTTTTTTTTCAAATTTGCAACTTTTTGTCCACTTTTCGCTGAATAAGGTCATAATTAATGCAATTCAACAAACATAATTGTTTTAAAAAATTATTACGGTTTATAACTATCTGTCCCTATAGTAATGCTAGAGAGTTGCGGGTTTTTCTCCGGTTTTAACTTTTTGTTTACTTTTTACTTAGTGAGATAATAATTATTGCAAATTAACAAATATAATTGCTCAAACAAATTATTATTGTTCATAAGTATCTTCTTCTATATGAATGCTAGATAGTCGCCGTTTTTTCTAAAATAAGTATAATTCGAAATAAACATAGACTAGTTTCATTTTAAATCAGGCAGAAATGTCAAGGTTAGGGTGTGAGAACAAATTGTCCTTTAAATATATCGTTCTACAATGAATATAAAGGAATATGTATCTCACAGTCAAAACCTGTCGAAAACTGACAGACTTTTTTTTTAAAGTGCTGTATTTTTGTACCTATTACATATATTCAAATATTTTATATAATAAATGATGGATAAATCCCTGATCTATCGAACGACTTAAAGAAAATATACAAGTCTTAGAAAATAACTAAATGCCGGATATTCTTCTAAAAATACTAAAATTAAATGTTCTTAAAAAGTCCACATTTTAACATTTGTATTTCTTTAGGTAATATTGCTGACGATATGCACTACATTTTTCAAACATTATTTTTGTAGTTAAACTATTTTTTTATCAAGGAAAGTTTTTGTGTGAGAAAAATCAAAATATTTGGGTAAACTTGATTTGGAAAGTACAAAGTTGTTTGAAATTAAAATTTGTATCAAAAAAGCATTTTACACTTCTTAAAAGTTTGCACTCTATCGAATTAAATATTAATTTTGTTATACATGACTGCCTCTGCACTTGATGTCTTCGCTTGTACTGTCGATTCTCTTTATTTCTGAAAAAAATCCGTTAGGAATATTTTTCACGTGCAAAAGTTACAAGATCTCTAAGAACAACACTTATTTTTCCGCACATTATATTTTATAACAATTTCTGTAATTTTCATGGCAGACGTCAGACAATAATGTCAGTAATGCATTATTCATCAATTATAAGCAATAATGGCAGTGTAAATACTATAAATTTAAAGTCATGTAAGTATATAAAAATGTATGAAAAATGTGATTTTGGATCTAATTAATTTACAAATAATTTTGGACGATATTTATATTGATGACCTATTAATCTACTTCAGATTCTGTAACGTTTAATATAAAATTCATCATTTTTGTAAACAATTCGTATTGTAATTCTTTTGGTACTTTATGAAACTTGTGAACTAGCTTAAATGTATAACCAGACCTGCAGATATTTTCTAACTCTAATGAAGAAACTAGTTTTAGATGTGCATCAGAAGTTTTCTCTCGCTACATTTTTTTGGTAGCAGCTATTGCCATCACTGTGAACGCCTTACTCTTTTTTAAAAATACAGTTGTTTCTGCATATCTTTTTAAACTGTATCTTTTTGATTCGTTTTGAGAATCTGTCTCGTTTTTCCTGTGTCTTCGTGGTTGACGTGATGCGCCAAGGGGTCGTGGCCTGCAATTTTTCGGCAAAGAGGGTAGCTGCCACTTTTGAGAGGAGCGATGATCAGTGTCTGAAGACAAAACCACTTAAGATTTAGTTTGTGATCTTATAAAATTATTAAATTGTTTCGAACGTGAAATGAAAATTGGATAATTTTTAGAAACCTTAGCAGTCTGAAGGATATTCGTTTCTTCCTCAACATGATGTTTAAATGATTCTTCTTTCGAACCCGACGCGTGCAAAACATCAGCTGAGCAATTAACACTCTTTTGTGAAGTGATATGATCATCTGAACCTTCATAGAGAACGTCAGTGAGATCTATTTTTGTTTCTTCGTCAACATGATGTCCGATTGGTTCTTCTCTTAAACCCGAGGCGTGCAAAGCATCAGCTGGGCAATTAACACTATTTTGTGAAGTGATATGAGCATCTTAAGCTCCATCAAGAACGTCAGTAAGATCTATTTTTGTTTCTTCATCAACATGATATGCGATGGATTCTTCTCTTGAACCCGAGGCGTGCGAAGCATCAGTTAAGCAATTAACCCTTTTTTGCGAAGTGATATGATCATCTGAAGCTTCATCGAAAACGTCAGTGAGATCTATTGGTAATTGAAATAAAATTGGAAATGTTACTGTGTGATAAAAAATCTGTTATTGGAAAAGTTCTTAGCGAAAAAGAATCAATTCAATGGAAAATATTTGAATCGGAGAGAATTGAATATCACTAATTATTACTCGAATGAGTTACGTTTACCCAGAAAGCGATTTCGCTTAATGGCATAAATTAATAAATAATTTCAATCCAATCAATTCTTGTTTCCTGGGTAAAAAATGATATTGTAAACTCATTTTTTATATATAATTTGGATATCATCCCAATTAGAATACAGTCATTTTGAAAGTTCGAGAAGTCGGAAGCATTTATAGTGGATTTTGCACAGATCATATTTTATTTTCTGTCACTGATGGATTAACATAATCAGCCAAATGCAACAAGTTTTATCTATCATCTTGACAAAAGTGTAAATATAGGTTGCCATATCATGGCATCAATTCAGTGATTATCAATCTGAATAATTCTTTATCAATATTCAGTGAAATATTGCTTAAGGGTATGTGAAACTTATCGGATTCCTACTTTCTCGACGCCTTTTTCAACGACTCATGTTCACACGAAATTGAATGTAGACGTAGAGGGTAGAATTTAGAAAAATAAATAAAGGGCACTACGAAGCGATGGTATGATACTACATTTCTATAACTGCAAAAAAAATATATTAAGGATGATTTTTTTGTAATTATACAAAATTTGGACTGCAAAATAAATGTCAGAAAAAGAGTCCTTTTGCAAAATATGTCAAATTTATTTCTGACCTTTATTTTTGAAGATCAAATACTTACTTTGAAAACATGGTTGTGATCAATGAAAACTGTGTAAAGAAACCTGTCGAAGACTTAACTCCAAGTTTTAGAAAGGAAAAACATAAGATTTTTTTTGACAAAAAATGTGACTTTTTCAAGGAAGTTTAACTTATGCTTGTTCTTAATTTTTTAAGGTCAAATATTCATTTTTCTAAAAAATGCTAATGTTCAGTGGAAAGGTCGAGAAAGAAATCTATCAAACTGTATAAGATAATATTTTTATCGGCATTAGAAGAGGTAAAAATTGCCGAAATAGACGAATCGTTTAAGCTGAGATAAAACTTTGTAGGTTGGCATCCGAAATAGTGACCGAACTCTTAATTTGTTAAAATAATTAATAATTTTTGTAAATTTATAAAGCAACAAAAGTCTATTCGTTGAAAAATGACCAAGCTCTGAATTTATACATGAAAGTTGTTTAAATAATTAATAATATTTCAAATGTTTGAGGTTGCAATAATAGTTGCAATTAGAAGGACGTCATATTTTTTGAAAATGTAACTGAAAGTTAAATTAAATAAAATTCTAAATGTTCATAATTTTCTATTAATGTTTTTTAAGATCAAATAAATTAAAAAAATAAAACAAAAATGAGCCCCAGACGAATGGTGTGCGATGGCAGTTACTTATCAGTATAATAACTCTTCTCATCGATAATGGAAACAGATGCGATGATCCTCGCGACTAAAAAGCACTTCCACTGGTAGCCATTCATGACTACAGTAAAAGCAGAACCGACTAAAACGCAGTAAAGCTGGATCCCAAGCGTCAACTCATAGCACAGATCAACTTTGAAATATAGGATAAAATAATATTGTACAAAATAGTTGAATTTTCAACTTACACAGTAGGCAGGATAAAATTTAGACAAAAAATGGAATAGTTCAATTTTAAGATAAAAACTCTAATAAAAAAAAAATAACTTAGGAAAAGAACAACAAATTGTCGACAAAATTATTAAATTTTCAACGAATAAGATAAATTTTCGATCAAGAAGAAAAATGTTATATCAAACAAGACGAATTCCCAACTTATCCCATATACAGGATAAAGTACTAACCAAACATGGAATGGTTAAATTATTAGATAAAAAACTTATTTTGAACAAAAAAAATGAATTTTCACCAAGGTTGTACACATTTCATCTAAAAAGATAAATTTTTGACC
Organism: Amphibolips quercusostensackenii; assembly: GCA_032357855.1. Taxonomy (NCBI): domain Eukaryota; kingdom Metazoa; phylum Arthropoda; class Insecta; order Hymenoptera; family Cynipidae; genus Amphibolips; species Amphibolips quercusostensackenii. Next base: position 2,114 of record JAUELO010030317.1, on the reverse strand, counting down.
CAGAAGATTAATTTTCTACCAAAAAAGACAAATTTTGAACAAAATACATGAATTTTCAACAAAATTATTTAATTTTAAAGCCAAAAAGACGGATTATTTACCAAAAAGTTAAATTTCTAACTGAAAATGATTTTAGCACCAAAAAGTTTTATTTTCAATAAGATAATTTAATTTTCTAATAAATTCACTTCTTTTTAAGCTAAAAAGATGAATTTGGTACAAAACATTAGAATTTTTAACACAAAAGTTCATTTAAAAGCAAATTGATGAATTTCCAACTATATAAATACTTAAAAAAAAAAATTTTTTGTTCACAAAGTAGTTTAACTTTAAGTCAAATAATCGAATTTTCAAACAAAAAAGATGAATCCGAAACGAAGTATGAAACTGTTAATATTTCAACCAAGCAATTGAATTTTTAACCAAGAAGAATAAATTTTCAACCAAGAAGATTAAATTTCTACCAAAAATGAAAAACAGTAAATATTTCAACCAAACAATTGCATTTTAACAGGCAAGGATAATTTTTCAACCAAGAAGGTTAAATTTTTACCAAGGGAGACGAATTTGCAACAAAATAATTAAATTTTCATTTAAGGAGATGAACCTTCAATTAAAAAGCTGAATTTTTAACCAAGTGGAATTCTCGATGAAAAAAATGACTTTTTAATTATATAGTTGAATTTTCAACAAAATAAATAAATTTTCACCCAAATAATACAATTTTCGACCAAACGAGATGAATTCCGAACCAAGAATATAATCGTAGCCTTCTCAATAAAAAATAGTATATTGAGCACCGAGTGCGGGCAGTTGGTGTCCACGCACGATTTACTCATACTATTTTTTTATAAGTGCGTAATAATGGCTGTCAGGGGCGTGTAGCGGGGGTTAGTAGTTAAAAAAATAGAAGAGACTAGGGATTCCCCAGGGTTTATAGTGTTTCTACTGATTCTTTTTAATACCAAGAGATGGCGACAGGCGTCGATTCTCTTGAGATGACATATTTTTTGCGTAACAAATTACCAAGGGCATCTATTAAACGAACTTTTAATACACTGATATAATGTTTTCGGGGGGAATTTAGCATTTTGCGGTTGCTAAACAGACGTGCAAAGTAGCATTTCTTACGTACGTATAACTAAAAGGAAAAATGTTATCGAAGTTCATGACGTTATTTAGCTTTTTTGTGTTTGAAAATATGAATAATATATAAATAATATATAAATAATACATGAATAATAAAAATATATATATAAGTGTTTCGAAAAAGTTCTATATATTCGTTTGGGACTGTTATTGGTTCGCCTGCTTCAAATTGCAAATTTCGTACAAGAAAATCATTATTAGCAGCTTCTCTATTAAAAAATTTATAATTCGAATAAGAACTTTTTTCGGAGTTGTGCATATTCTTTACTCTGAAAAAATGAGTCAAAATTTGTTGAAAAATTAGGAACAAAATGGTTTAATTACTTACATTATTGAAAATTCTTACGTCGGAAAGGAAGTCGTAAACTACATAGGAAACGACGCCGTAAAGTATGTAGGAAATGACGTCGTAAACTACGTATTCCAATTACCGACGTATTTTCTACGTCGTTTCACACGTAGTTTCCGGCGTCACGTGGTTTACAACATCGTTTTGCACGTAGCTTATGACGTTGCCGACGTCGGAATTTTCAACAGTGGTTCTAATAGATTATATTTAACACTTGTGTATTTACCGTTTGGGTCAAATGAAAGGATCGACGAACAACATCTGGGAAAATTGGGGTTTTACCGAGCACTTTTTGCAACGAGAATGACGAACGTACTTACTTCTTAGGTACTTCCATCGCTGCTGAATATCCTAATCTAAAACAAAACGATTAGGTCAGACCAACGAAATAAGAAAGTTTATCATACTATACCTAACCAACTTTGAATTTAGATAAAACCAGATGCAGCCTACCTGTGAAAGGTGCATAAGTAACATTTGTAAGCTCTAGAGCAATTTTGTTCCGAGCACCCATTCTCTGCTGAACAGACCCTGTTGCTTTATATAACATGGGGATGTGTGAAACACATCTCACGATAAATTTTTCAACATCCACCATGAGTTCACATAAGTTTTC
>JAUELO010030299.1:0-10706 GCA_032357855.1 Amphibolips quercusostensackenii | reverse complement strand
GTTGCGCATGACCGAAGTTCGATACTTACTGTTTTGCCTCAGCCATGGGCCAATACATTTCATACACTTGGTCCTGATGAATTTTAATGCATTTATTTATTATTATTATTCTTATTATTATAAGTTTAACCACTAAAAATTTTGATCTACACCACAATTAAAAAAAATAATTAAAAATATTGCAAAATAATTTAGCCAAATTCAAAATAATTCAACAGAATTTAAAAGATTTCAGCAGAATTGAAAAGAAATTTAGAAAATTAGGAAAATATTTAATAGAATTCAACAGCATTAAAAAATCTTTGAAATTTTTTAAAAACAATAATGAAATCTGTTGAATTCTCTCAAAATCTCTTAAAATTTTTAATATTCTTAAAACCTTTGGTATCCTTGAAATTTTTGTGAAATCTTTAGAATTGCCTTAAAATGTCTTAAAACCTTTGATATTTCAAAAATATTTCACATTCTTGAAATCTTTGTGAAATCTTTGAAAGCTTTGTGAAATTTTTTGGAATTTTCTTATTTCTTTCGAAGTATTTGAATAATTTGTGAAATCTAAGAAATTTTTGAAATCGTTGACATTTTTGTAAAATGCTTGAAACCTTTCAAACCTTTGTGCAATTTTTAAAATTTTTTTGAAATTTTGTTAAATATTTTGAAATCTTTTGAATTTTTTAATGGATAAAATATTACAAAGGTACTCATTGATACAACAAATTAAAATTGATAAAAATTGATAAAACAAACTTATTTTTTATAATATGGCATCTTTCTCAGAATACTTTTGGCTAGGCAACCAGGGTATAACCTAACTTATTTTTGATAACCATCTGAGTGATTTATACTATATGTGTTATACAATATTTATACACTATATACTTATTTAATATTTTATATTATATATTATATTAATATACGATATATATTACGCAGTATGTGTTATATAATATTTATACAATATTTATACATATTGTTTATACAATATGTTTATACAATATGAAACAAAATGTACATCCTATATAGTAACCTCATTTCAAAGAAATAAGTAACAGGATGACATATAAAAAAAAACTATAACATATACCATTGAAAAACATTGTAGAAAACCTAAACATATGTCACTTCTTCTAAAAATAATAACACACAAAACAAAATAACATCAAAATTATCACAACGGATAAATTATTACAAAAGTTCTTATTGTTACATGTTATGCATAAATATTTTTTTTGTTATTTCATTTTTCTCAGGATTTACCTGTTGTTATAGGTAACGAAGGTATAACCGAACATATTTTTGATAAGTATCTGTGTGATTTATAAATGGTGAGACAATATGTACAATGTGCATCCTATATGGCAACCTCATTTTGAAGAAATTAGTATTCAGGATAACATCTACAAAAATATTATGTCATACACCATTGAAAAACATTGTGAAAAGCCTAAAAATATGTCAATTCTTTTGGAAATATTAACACACAAAATAAAACAACATTAAAATTATTACAATGGATAAATTATTACAAAAGTACTTATCAATACATACATGCAAACATATTTTATATAATATGGCATTTTTCTCAAAATACATTTGTTTATAGTCAGCGAAAGTACAATCAAACTCATTTTTGATAAGTATCTTAGTGATTTATGCATTTGAAACAATATGTTTATACTATATGGCAACCTTATTTTAAAGAAATAAGTACCAGGATGACATTTTGTAAAATAATAAAATACATCATTGTAAAGAATTTAAAAAACCTGAAAATATGTAAACTCAAAAAATTGAGGAAAAATTTGTAATGTCCAAACTTATTTTTGATAAGCATCAGGGTGATTTATCAATATGAAAAATTATATGTGCATCCTGTTAGCAAACATATTTTTAAATAATTAATAGAATGATATTTTAAATATATTGTAACGAACATAATGTTTAATCATAACATTTTTTTATATAACCTGAAAATACGTAAAAAATATGAAAAATTGAGGAAAAAGATTATAGTGCCTAGATCTAATTTTGTAAGTGATTCTGAACCAATCTATCAGGACTATTGCCTTTTCTAAAGTAGAAAAGAAAAACAATCCAAAAATTTTTACATTTGTAAAATTGCTAATGTTTAATACCTCCTTTATACAAAAATTTGAAATAAATAGACTTATATAACAGATAATCCATTTTTAAAAACAATATATGTAAAATACGCAAGTCAAAGAAATAAAAATTCAGTAGCATAAATTTATTTTACCAATTTAACCTGTCAGTGCGCATCATGAAGTTTTTTTTTATATATACATAAAATATTTTTGAGTGTCTTAAATTAATCATTATTAATGCCTTTATAATTTACACTATTGTTGTTCGAACTGAAGTAGTAACGGAAATTTGTAACATCATTTTAATATATTACATCCACATCAAATTATTACACTTCTTGACAAAAAAGAATTCTGCTGGATGTCACATAACTTGGGTAATGTTGTCAGCTTGTACCGTGCGCGCGCAACAAACTTAAACGTCCTTCTTGTAGCGGCCAATCAGAATCGCAGTTAAAAAAGAATATCAGAGTTACCACGTGAAGGGTATATAATTAGCTAATCAGGGTGAATTGTCCATAGTGGTACTCATCATAATTTAATCATGATTAAATTCTCGATTAAAAAATAATCATAAATAACTAATCATGTATTCAATCAGAGTTGGTGAAATCGGTCCTAAGACTTACATTTTTTTGCTTAAATTAATTTAACCAGTAAAATTCTTATTCAATCACACGGTTAAAAGGTAAAATCGCAATTTCCTCTTTGGAGAGTCGAGTAATGATGTCATCGTACACATTTAATTTAACAGGATGGCGACCATGTAATACTGTTTGATAGAGGCTTAACAAAACCCCATAAGAATTCACTTTTCCAACAATTAATTTATTCGGTGATACTAGTACCCTAGCAGGTAGGCTTATACTGAAAATTCTACTATTTTGGTCTCCAAATCCTAGACGGAGAAGGTACCGACTTTTCTCATTTTTAATTTGGTAACCTGGAGGAATAGGATATTTGTTTCGAGGAGGACTAGGATGTTTGTAGATTGCAGGAGCAGCAGGATCAGGTAACAGAATATCAAATTGTTCACTGATGCCGGCACATGAACTTGATCCTGCAAGAAGAAACATAAAAATGGATTTATCATAATACTCATTATTTACTTTTGATAAATTTATTTTATTAATCAGTGATTAATATTTTCAAATGAAAAATATAAATGGAATTTTATATTATCATCAACCGGACGATAAATAATGAGTTCAAACAATTTGATATCAGTATAGGAATACTTTTAATTAAATTTGCTAGATGAAAAATCAACTTCTAAATTGATTTTTTTAAGTTAATTTTTTTATTAAAAATTGGTCTGAGAAGCGCGCGAGAGAATTTGTAAATTCGTAATGCAGAAGGCTCTGCTAAGTAGTCTTCTGCATTACGAATTTAACATCAGAATATACTGGTAAAAGCCTCAAACTTTCTTCAATCTGATGAAAAGTCTAAAAAACTATTGAATATTAATATACTGGACCTTAAATTTGAACACCTTAAAAGCAAAAATATAAATTTCCGCTAAGATTTAGAAAATACAAGTTCTAAAATTTTGACTAGAGTGCTGCGATAGCTAAATAAATGAAGCACCTGACATGTAATCAGTAAGGTTGTTAATTTAAATCCAGTTAGCAGTGAATTTTTTTAAAACCTATTTTTCTCGTGAATTTTTATCAATTTACGAAGTAAAGAATACATTAAAAATAATCTGTGATAAAGTAGAAAGTCTTCTTATCAAACAATCTAATTAGCAGAGTCTACTGCATTACGAACACAGAAAAAAATAGGGGATCCATTAGAACCAATGCCTGGTTCCAAAGGAGCTGCAAAAAAAATAACTCCACTTGCTGAAAAGGAACCCAAAAAGATAAATAAGCTCTAAATGATACCTCAATTATGGTTCTGAATGATCCCAATTGTAATTGAGCCGATTTATAAAGAACCTATTTTTCGCTTTGCCGACTTCGACATTTTGTTTAAGCAATGACATTATTTTTACCTTAAAGCACACATGTAATCAAATTCTGATAAACGTAACCTGATAAAAGAATAAAAAGTTACTGAAATTAAAATAGATATAATGACCTAATAAATATAATTTGCAGGTTATGTAGCAAAGTTGTCAACATAAAGGCGTATTCATATGCAAGACACTTTTCTTCGGAGTCATCGGCATTGCTGTCAATGCGGGCCCTCTACCCTACTGCGCATGCGTTGTATAAGTCGCTTTATTAGCTGCCATTGGTGCGCCTATTTGAAATGTTAAAAATTATTATTTTTTCATTTTATATTATTAATTGAAAGTAATTATATTCAAACATGCTCAAGTAGTACTTGGATGGTTTTTAATATATTCGGAGTATCAGGTCAAAAAATTATGAGTATTCTGTGAATAAAAAATATGTTATTTATTGTAATCTTTATAATTTTTTAATTATCATTACTAATTCATGCATTTAAAATTGTATGTATTAATTAAAATGAATAAAGAAATTTCATTACAGGTACAGTTTGAAATATTTAATATTTATTTATCGAGAAACTGTGTAATTCAAATTGTACCTGTAATAGAATTTGTTTATTGATTTCAATTAATATACACAATTTTAAATTTCTAAATTAGTCGCAATAATATGAACAAAATTTGAAAAGATTACATTGAATAACATGATATTTTGTATTTACTAAATACTCATTTTATTTTTTTAACTAATGTTAAGAATCTATAAAAAAAACCACCCATACACAAATTAAACATTTGAAAATATAATTTTTTTTAATCATCATGATTAAATCAAGAAATTGTATTTTTCAACATTTCAAATAAGCGCGCCCTACTTGCAAGCGGATAGTTTGTGAATGCGCATTGATGTTGTTCTTTTCAAGTAAGCTTGAAAGGAACGCTTTTGGATCTCTGTAGGTATCTATTGGATCTCAAGTTCTAAATGATACCAACTTTAATTTGAGCCGCAACTCTAGTAAACCCCCATTTTTTCTGTAAATTTAAAATTAAAAAAATACTGGTAAAGACCTTAATCTCTGTTCAGCAAAATAAAATTTATTTAAGTGAATGAAAATAAACTTAAAAACATTTTATAAACATTCCAATAGGCCTATAGTAATGATTTCTGGGGGAAAAAGAAGAACAAACAGCTTAAAACAGTAATTTCCTGAAGAATGTACATTTTTGGATTTAAGGGTTGTCTTCAGGACACCGTGGGCGTTGGTAGGGGCGTCAAATCCATTTGTTATCCAGGTCAAATTTTTCGTTGGAAAGTTCTCTACTAGTTTTACAACTTTAATGTCAACTTTTCCCTAACCCTGAAAAATTATCAGCCAAATCCCAAAAAAGTGACTTTTTCTTACGCATTTTCCCATGCAAATTTAAAGTCCTAACAGACACCATTAAAAATCCAAATTTAAAAAAAATTAGGGAATTGCTTCTTTTGGATTTGCAATAAAATAGGGAAAATTGATGCCCTCTAGCATAAAAAAAATTTTGCAACACATTTTGAACCACTCTAGTGTACATGTATGTAAATATTGAAAACCAGTATTTAAAAATCGACAGCTCAACCGATGACATTGTTGCGTAGAATTCAGGCTCGAATAAAACAAAAATCTTTAGAATTACCCAGGTTTATTATATAAAGATGTTATATTATATTTACCTATAAAATTCGAAAAAATCGTAAACGCAAAGTACAGACTCGCACTAAAAAGCCTCATTTTTCTCAAAGTAAATAAAACAAATCAATGAAATTTAGTACAATGCAACGTGACTAATGAATATTTAACTTCACTAGATTTTATGTGAACCAGTCGCTATCGTATTCGACTTTGTAAGCTATGTACTTGTTCTTTTGTATGTGCAAGCAGTGAAAAGTTAAATATAGGTACAATAATTACATCAATTTAGAGACTTTGCAGATAAATGCAGATAAATGGATTAAATCAACTTTGACGTAATATCAAAAAATTCCACGTTAAAAAAAAATATGAAAAAAATAAATTACAATGAAAAACCCTTGAAACGTAGGACTTTTGAAGGATTTGATTTTGTATTTATTTTTTATTTTTCTCTGCTAGTTCAAATATAAATAAAACTTTTTTGATGTAGCAAGATTATAGTAGGCAATATTTAATTTTAACTGTATTCGAAAAATACTAAAATTTTAAAGAAATCCTGAAATTGAAATGAATTTTATTTATGAAAAATTCGATTCAATGTAGAAATTCAATGTAAAATTTGTTTTATATATCAGTCACAATATATTTTGTTAAACATTTGTATTTTTTGGTTAAATTCTACTTTTCTTATGCAAATCAAAATTTTTTTTGTTGAAATATCAACTATTACATTTTCCGTTAAGAATTCATATTTTTAGCTGGAAGTTCAACTAATTGAAAAGGCAACTCTTTGTTTGATAATTTAATTATTTTGTTGCATATTTTTTTTAGTGAAGATTTAATTTTTTTAACTGAAAATATCTTTTTCACAGAATACTCATCTTTTTTCTTCTTCTTTTTTTTTGGTTGAAAATTCTACTTTTTGATTTGAGAATTTACCAATTTATTTAAGATCAAACTATTTGGTAAACAATTAACTTTTTTGTTGATAGTTAATCTTTTTGAGCTAAAAATTTAATTCTTTAGTGAAAGTATAATAGTTTTTGTCAAAAAAAAATTTTAACGTTTTCTAGCAAATAATTGTATTTGGTTTAAATCCGGTCTACTTTTTTGTAGAAAATTCGTCTTTGTGGTTCCAAAGTTAATCAATTTGATTAAAAAATCTTTTTTTTTGTAGGAAATCCACCTTATTGATAAAAAAAATCATCTTTTAGGTTAAGTATTTAACATTTGTGTTAAAAATTCATCTTTTTTGGCGCACACGTCTTTATGAAATTATGATCAATCCTTTATTGACACTTTAGAATTTTCATTCAAAATTAAGACAGAAAACCTAAAATCAATGAAATAAACTTATCAACATTTTATATCTGTCCTTTGTTTCCATTTTCCGTTCAAATACAAAAAGATTAGTTGGCGGGCACCTCTTTATTAATTCACCTCTTTGCTTGAAAATTTATTTTTTTGTTTGAAATTCGTTTTCTTTGTTCAAATTAAATTTTTTGTCTGAATATTAAATAATTTAATTTTTGGTTCAAAATTTATCGTTAGTATGTTGAACGTCCTTTGTTAAAGATTTAACATTTTGGGTCAAGATTCAATTTTTTTGAATTTGTCTTTTTTTGTTGAGTTCACCTGTTTGAAACTTTGATTGTTTGGTTAAAAATTAATTTTTTAAGCCGAAAATTAAATTATAAAATTTTTGGTTGAAAAGCTATCTTTCTTAGTTAAAAATTTAACTATTTGGTGAAAAATTCAGTATTTTGTTAAAAATTTGTGTTTTTGGTACAAATTAACCTGCTTCGTGGAAAATTGAGTTTTATAGTGTAATAATTCAGCTACTAGGTTAAAAGTACAATAATTTTTTTTTAAATTTAATGATGTTGGTGAAACCGCAATATATTTTAGATTGGAATTATCGAAATCTGAAGTATTTCATATTAAATTCAGTATAATATCTAGATATCATTTTGATGTAAATGAGTTTATTGGTATTTACTAGAACTTACTAGAAACCCAAAAAAGCGGGATAAACGTCAAATTTGTGCTAATCCAATGGCTACTTTACTTTTCGTGTGTGGGGAAGGGGAGGTAGACAAAACTACGGTCGTCAACAAATGGTGACAGGGGAAAATAGTGATGTAGTTTCTAGACGTCTCCATAAATATCATTTAAAAAATCCTCTTTCAAATATATTTTGAGAATAAGCACATATAATATTTTATATTTGAATACGAATAGCAGTAGACCCGGATGGCAGAAAAATTATTAACTATTTAACACGAAATGTTTGTTTTTTATTAAAAGTTATACACAATAGCAATTTACATGTGGTAAATTGTAAAATGTAAATTTAAGAAATTCAGTCATTATAGCATATATTCTAGAGATAGGTCCTAAGTACCTTGTTTTTCGCTGCCAGAGTATAAAATAGTTCTTGCTGCCTTGAGGCGTGAATTTACGATCCTTCTTAAACATTAGAAACTTAAAAAAACCTGCATTGGATTTTCCCAATCGTATCAAGTTATTATTTACGAGATCTCGTTATGAAGCTTAAAGTTTTCGAAGCTGATTTTACTAAAGCATTACACTAAAGGTCACATTTTATATCAGGGCGTAAGATTATACTTCTGTTATTTATTGTAACAACTACTCTAAAATTCGTATCTGCCAGGTAGTACTTGAAGTTAATTATGTCCTCAGAAAAAAAGAATGTTACGACCATATTTTTATCAGGTTTAATGAATAATCCATTTTTTTACAACAGTTTTGAAATCTAGTCAATTTTTTCTATAACTTTAATGAAAATCCCAGGGATAAACTTTATCTTAAAATAAAATAAAAACACTGCAACACGTTTATCAACGCAAAAATAAAATTTCTGACGAAAGATAACAATTTATCTGAAGAGAGATGGAATGTATCTGACGAAATATAAAATTTATCTGACGTAATGTCACATGCGTGACATGGTTTGGTTCGCCGAAATTCGGTGAGCGTAGGTAAAATATTTTCGGTGGGTCCACGAAAACTAAAACGGGCTGTTATCTTCACCGAAATTCGCGAGCAACACTTCATTTAAATTAATTAATCGAAAAAAGCATACATTTACACTTGCAAGATGCATAGGCTGCACTTAGGTTAGTTTATAGTGTTTGTTTACAAATTCAAAAGTCTTCACCAGAGCCGACAGAAACTAAAGGTTCGACCAAAAGAAGTAGAGGACAGAACTTGTCTGAGTGTCCTTGGCATCGACATATAGTACTGGACTGCTAGCTTCGGCCGTCAGAAGTGCAAAAGGAATACAAAGAGAGGACGGGAGGAGAAAGTCGACCTGTCCTTTTCTGGGGATGTGATTGGCTCTAATCATCTTCCATCTGCTTTTATTGCACTGAGAGAATCTTGGGATAGCGGTGCGCCCAGCAGGCATAGTTGCAGCACCAAATGCGCAAATCGCAACGCTACCACAAATTGGAATAGCTTCCTTTTCAGTTTGGGCGAGCTAGCGTCCTAAATCGAGTATACTGCAGTACCAACGTGTCGGTAAAGTAGTTCTACCTAATTTGGGTAAACAGCGATCTCCCAGTTTTGAAAATTCCGAAGTCAGCGTCAGCGTGTGTGGATGACATAGACACAGCCTAAATAATAACTAATTAGATCATGTGCCTTCTGACTTGTACTTACTCATTTTAAGGTAAAAATTCAGATTTAATCAATATCCCTTCATAAAAACCTACTCTTCATGTATTTAAGGTCTCAAGTGGAAAAAAAAGTATTTAATTGAAGGTTTGTATAACAAATGTTATTTAAGAAAACAAATTATGTCGTGAAATTCACTTTTTCTGAAATAAATACATAGAAGTGAAATAACTGTAATAAAACATTTTATACTTTTTAAAATATGCTCTCTGTAAAAATGTATGTATATACATATATTCTCTTGAAAAAAAAGATTTTATTAAATCAGAGAAAACATTTTTCTCAAAAACATTTTCATTGATTCAACCCAAGTTTTCTCTAAATTAAATAAAATTTGTTTGATTCCAACAAAACATCTATGAACTAAATACATATTCGTTCTAATCAAATAAATTATTTCTTTCGAACAAAAAAATTAATTCTTTGATCATATGTCAATGCAATAATTCGTTTCTTTTAAAGAAACAGTTACTTTATTTCAGCAAATTTTAATTTTATTCAAACATATTTTCTTAGAATAAATCAAATTTTATTTTATTTATATAAATCTTTTATTTTAATCAAAGAAAGTGCTTTTTCAGAAAATATTTTCTTTCAGTGGCATAGAATCTTCTGTTTGAATGTAGGCAGCGAGCTGGCTTCCCCTTTTTGATACTGCAGCTTCGCCACACAAACGGGAACGCATTTCGATGACACATTTGGGGCACCTGGTTTCCCAAAACTGATAGTGCCATAACCTCAAAGCCATAGTGGCGCTACGCTACGCAGTGTAGTGAAACCGTTATCCCAAGATTCTCTCTGTGTAGAAACGGATCAATACACCAATTAATAATCGCATCTCTAGAAAAGGCCAGGTCGCCTTTTTTGTCCTCTACTTCTTTTGGTCGAACCTTTAGTTTCTGTCGACTCTGATGAAGACTTTTAAATTTGTAAACAAACAATATAAACTTACCTAAGTGCGGCATAAGAAAAATGGCGGATAATACTAACGTGTGTTATGATTGCTCCTGCATTTTGGCTGTTTTTAGTAACTAATAAGTGACCTGTATGATTTGTTTGAGTGTAGTGGTGTTACTCAGGTACAGTGTAATTAGATAACAGTTTTGTTTCAAGGTTTTAGTATGAATAAGACCTCAGTATCGACATTCTGATTCTAGCCTAGTGTTCCTTTACGTTTTGTTGGCTCTTATATCTTAATGAATCATACTTGATTACTGTATGGTGTCTAAAGGTTTATTCGACTCTACTAACTTTGCTGAAAATCTCAGTCTTTAA
>JAUELO010030274.1:0-10706 GCA_032357855.1 Amphibolips quercusostensackenii | reverse complement strand
CAAACAGTAAGGAGAACTCATTGGTATACTGTTCGAATGTAAACGGCTTAGTGGTTAAATTAAAACCCAACATCTATAAAGCCAATGAATGGAGATTTTTTATTGATTCATCTAAGAGAAGTCCTAAAGCTGTTCTTCTACACAATGAAAACACATATGCATCTATCCCATTAGTTCATTCGACGAAATTAATAGAGACTTACGAAAATTTGCAGATAGTATATAATAAAATAAGATATTTGTAACATTAATGAAAAGTTTGTAATGATCTAAAAATAGCAGCATTACATTTAGGCCAACAATCAATGTCTACGATTTCATCGTTAGCAGATTCAAGCGCTTCTCAAGGTTTGTACTCTCGCTGTACTACCCCATAAAGGACTCGTCTTTTCAATAACTAAACATTAAGAAACTTACCCCAATTGATAGAAATCGACTGTTTTATATTTTGAGACATTTTGTTGTTTTCAGTGAATTAGCAAATAACAAAAATAGGAAAATTTGTGCTTCGCAAGTTCTTCCACCCTTTATTTTGCTTTCTTCTTCTTAGTTGTAAAGACTGTAAACACATTCAATCATTAAAATCTTTGAAAAAACCTTTGAAGTATACCCGAAATCTTTGCAAAAGATTTAAAATCTTTGTAAAATCTTCTGAAATATTTTTTTAATATTTAGTAATATTCGTGAAATTATTCAAGTCATCGAATAACATGAAATGTTTGAAATCTTTAGAATATCATTGAAATATTTGTGAAAGTTTTGTGAAATCTTTGTGATACCTTTGCGAAATAATTAAAATATTTTTTTTATATTTAATAATATTTGCGAAATTATTAAAATTTTTGTGAAATCCGTGTAAAATCACTAAAGTTTTTGTAAGCTCTTTGAAATCTATCTGAAATTTTTGTGAAATAATTAAAATCTTTGAAATCCTTATGAAATCATTGAAATCGTTTTGGAATCTATCTAAAGTCTTTGCGAAATATATAAAATACTATTATAATTATTAAAATCTTAGGAAAATCATTAAAATCCTAAATAATCTTTGAAGTATACCTAAAATCTTTGCGAAACATTTAAAATCATTGTAAGATCTTTGGAAAATCATTGAAATATTTGTGAAAACTTTAAAAATATTTTTAAAATATTAAAAATATTTTTAAAATATTTAGAATATTTTTTAAATATTTTATATTATTTGTTGAATAATTGAAATCTCTGAAATCCTCAAAAACTCATTGGAATCGTTTTAAAACTTTCTGATAGTTTTAGAATTTTTTAAAAAATATTTGAAATTTTTTTTTAAATATTTGGTAATATTTGTGAAATTATTAAAATCTTTAAATAAAAAGAAATATTTAAAATTTTTAGAAATGCATTGAAATATTTGTAAAATTTTTTTGAAATCTTTGTGATATCTTTGCGAAATATTTTTAATATTTTTTCTATATTTGATAATATTTGTGAAATTATTGAAATCTTAGTGAAATCCTTGTGAAATCACTGAAATATTTGTGAGCGCTTCGCAATCTATTTACTATTTTTGTGAAATAATTAGAATCTTTAAAATCCTTATGAAATCATTGAAATGGTTTTAAAATCTATCTAAATTTTTTGCAAAATATTTGAAATTTGATTAAAATTATTAAAATCTTTAGGAATTAAAAAAACCTTTAAAAAATCTTTAAAGTATACCTAGAACCTTTGCAAAACATTCAAAATCTTTGTGAAATCTTTGAAAAATTACTGAAATATTTGTGAGATATTTGTGAAATCTTTTGAAATCTTTTCAAAATATTTAATATTATTTCTAAAATAATTACAATCACTGAAATCCTTTGAAAATCATTAAAATCGTTTCGAAACTTTCTGTTATTTTAAAAAAATTTTTTTAAATATTTAGTAATATTTGTGGAATTATTGAAATTATTAAATTTTAAATAAATATTCAAAATCTTTGGAAAATCATAAAAATATTTATAAAATCTTAGTAAAATCATCGTTAAGTCTTCACGAAATATTTAAAATAATTTTTAAATATTTGATAACATTTGTGAAATTATATAAATCTTTGTAAGATCCTTAGGAAATGACTGCAATTTTTGTGAAATAATTAAAATCTTAGAAATCATTAGAAAATCATTGAAATCGTTTTGCAGTACTTAAAATATAATGAAAATTATTAAAATCTTTGGAAAATCATTGAAATCTTTGTACAATCTTTGAAGTATATCTTAAATTTTTGCGAAACATTTGAAATCTTTGTAAAACCTTTGAAAAATTATTAAAATATTTGTAAGATCTTTTGAAATATTTTATAAATATTTGGAATATTTTTGAATTATTTGATATTATTTGGAAAATTATTAAAATCTCTGAAATCCTTAGAAAGTCATTGGAATTGTTTCAAAACCTTCTGATATTTTTGGAAATATTTTTGAAATATTTGGTAATATTTGTGAAATTATTTAAATCATAAAATTTTTATTAAATATTTGAAATCTTTAGAAAATCATTGAAATATTTATGAAATCTTGTTGAAATCATCGTCAAATCTTTGCGAAATATTTAAAATATTTTTTAAATATTTGATAACATTTGTAAAATTATATAAATCTTTGTAAAATCCTTAGAAAATGACTGAAATTTTTGTGAAATAATTAAAATCTTTCAAATCATTAGAAAATCATTGAAATCGTTTTAAAATATTTAAAATATTATTGAAATTATTAAAATATTTGAAAAATTATTAAAATCTTTGTTCAATCTTCTAAGTATGTCTAAAATCTTTGTGAAACATTTGAAATCTTTGTAAAATTTTGAGAACATTATTGAAATATTTGTGAAATCTTTTAGAATTTTTGCAAAATATTTGAGAAATTTTCTTAATGTTTAATATTATATGTGAAATAATTGAAATTTCTGAAATTCTTAGAAATTCATAAGAATCATTCTGAAACATTCTAGTATTTTTGGAATTCCTTTTTAAAATATTTAAAATATTTTTAAAATATTTGGTAATATTTATAAAATTATTAAAACCATTAAATAAAATAAAATAATTTAAATCTTCACAAAATCATTGAAATAATTGTGAAATTCTTGTGAAATTTGTATGAAATCTTTGCGAAATGTTTGCAATATTTTTTAAGTATTTGATAATATTTGTGAAATTATTGAAATCTTTGTTAAATCCTTGTGAAATCTCTCAAGTATTTCTGAACTCTTTAAAATCTATCTGATTTTTTTGTGAAATAATTGAAGTCTTTGAAATTCTTATGAAATCATTGAAATCGTTTTAAAACCTCTCTGAAGTCTTTAAAAAAAAAATTTTTAATATTATTGAAATTATTAAAATCTTTGAGATATTTTTAAATTCTTTAAAAAATCTATGAAGTATACCTTCAATCTTTGCGGAACATTTGAAATCTTTGTAAAATACTCAAAAAATCATTGAAATATTTGTAAAATCTTTTAAAATCTATTTAAAGTATTCAGTAATATTTGTGAAATTATTAAAATCATTAAATGAAATTGAATATTCAAGGCCTTTAGGCAATCATTTAAATATTTGTAAAATTTTGGTAAAATCTTTGTGATACCTTTGCGAAATCACTAAAGTATTTGTGAACACTTTAAAATATGTCTGAAATTTTTGTGAAATAATTGAAATTTTCAAAATCCTTATGAAATTATTGAAATCGTATTGAAATTTATTTAAAGTCTTTGCGTAATATTTGAAATATTATTAAAATTATTGAAATCTCTGTAAAATAATTAAAATCTTTGAAAAATTACTGAAATATTTGTGAGATATTTGTGAAATTTTTTGAAATCTTTTCAGAATATTTGACATTATTTGTAAAATAATTTAAATCTCTGAAATGTTTGAGAAATCATTGAAATCGTTTTAAGACTTTCTGATATTCTCGGAAATATTTTTAAAATATTTGCTAATATTTGTAAAATTATTGAAATCATTTAATTTTAATAAAATATTTGAAATCTTTAAAAAATCATTGAAATATTCATGAAATCTTTGTGAAATCATCGTGAAATCTTTGCGAAATAATTAAAAGTATTTTTTAAATGTTTGTTGATATTCGCGAAATTATATACATTTTTGTGAAATACATGGGAAAAGACTAAAATTTTTGTGAAATCCTTTGAAGTCTTTTTGAAATATTTGATAATATTTGTAAACAATTAAAATCTCTAAAATCCTTAAAAAATTATTGCAGTCGTTTTGAAATTTTCTGATATTTTTGAAAATCTTTTTAAAATATTTGGTAATATTTGTGAAATTATTGAAGTTAATAAATTTTAATGAAATATTTGAAATCTTCAGAAAATCATTTAAAGATTAATGGAACCTTGGTAAAATCATCGTAAAATCTTTTCGTGATATTTTAAATATTTTTTAAATATTTGATAATATTTGTAAAATTATTAAAATTTTTCTGAAATCCTTGAAAAATGACTAAAATTTTTGTGAAATAATTAAAATCTTTGAAATCCTCAAAAAATCATTGAAGAATTACTGTAATATTTGTGAGATATTTGTGAAATACTTTGAAGTCTTTTCAAAATATTTGATATTATTTGTAAGATAATTGAAATCTATGATTTCCTTAAAAAATTATTCAAATCGTTTTCAAACTTTCTGATCTTTTTAAAAAATTTTTTCAAAATATTTGGTAATATTTGTAATATTATTGAAATCAATAAATTTAAATGAAATATTTGAAATCTTCAAAAAATCATTTAAAGATTTATGGAATCTTGGTAAAATCATTGTAAAATCTTTTCGTAATATTTTAAATATTTTTTTAATATTCAATAATATTTGCGACATTATTTAAATCTTTGAGAAATCTTTGGGAAATGACTAAAATTTTTGTAGAATAATTTAAATCTTTAAAATCTTCAGAAAATCATTGAAATCGTTTTGAAATATTTTAAGTATAATTGAAATTATTAAAATCTTTGTGCAATTTTTTTGAATTATATTTAAATCTTTGCCAAACATTTGAAATCTTTGTGCAATCTTTGTAAAATCATTGCAATATTTGTGAAATCTTTTGAAATATTTTTGAAATATTTGATGTTATTTTTAACACAATTGAAATCTCTGAAATCCTTATAAAGTCATTGGAATCGTTTCTAAACTTTCTAATATTTTTAGAATTTCTTTTTAAAATATTTTGAATATTTTTAAAATATTTGGTAATATTTGTGAAATTATTATAATCATTAAATAAAATGAAATATTTGAAATCTTTAGGGAATCATTAAAATACTTGTGAAATTTTTGTACAATTTTTATGAAATCTTTGCGAAATGTTTGAAATCTTAGTGAAATTTTTGTGAAATCTTTGCGAAATATTTTTAATATTTTTTAAACATTTAATAATATTTGTGAAATTATTGAAATCTTTTTTAAATCTTTGGAAAGTCATTGAAATATTTCTGAACTCTTTGAAATATATTTGAAATTTTTGTAAAATAATTGAAATCTTTTAAATCCTTAGAAAGTCATTGAAATCGTTTTGAAATCTATCTAAAGTCTTTGCGAAATATTTGAAATATTTGTGAAATTATTAAAACCTTTGGGAAATTATTAAATTCTTTAAAAAATCTTTGAAGTATGCCTAAAATCTTTGCAAAACATTTGAGATCTTTGTAAAACCTTTGAAAATTACTAAAATATTTGTGAGATATTTTTGAAATTTTTTGAAATTCTTTCAAAATATTTCATATAATTTGTGAAATAATGGAAATCTCTGATATCTTCAGAATATCTTTGAAATCGTTTGAAACTTGCTGATATTTTTGGAAATCTCTTCAAAATAAAATATTTGGTTATATTTGTGAAATTATTGAAGTCATTAAATTTTAATGAAATATTTGAGATCCCTAGAAAACCATTGAAATATCTATAACATTTTTGTGAAATTTCAACGAAATCTTTGCGAAATGTTCGAAATATTTTTTTTAAATTTGATAGTATTTGTGAACTTATTGAAATCTTTGTGAAATCCTTGTAGAATCACTAAAGTATTTGTGAACTCTTTGAAATCTATCTGGAATTTTTGTGAAATAATTAAAATCTTTCAAATCCTTTTGAAATTTTCGAAATCGTTTGAAAATCTATTTAAAGTTTTTGCGAACTATTTTAATTATTATTGAAATTATTGAAATCTTCGGGAAATCATTTAATTCTTCAAAAAATGTTTAAAGTATACCTAAAATCTTTTCGAAACATTAGAAATTTCTGAAAAATTACTGAAAAAATTGTGAGATATTTGTGAAATCTTCTAAAATCTTTTCAAAATATTTAATATTATTTGTAAAATAATTGAAATTTCTGCAATCCTTAAAAAATCATTGAAATCGTTTTTGAACTTTTAGATATTTTTGGCAATCTTTTCAAAATATTTAAAATATGTTAAAAATATTTGGTAATATTTTTTGAATCATTGAAGTCATTAACTTTTTAATAAATTATTTGAACTCTTCAGAAAATTATTGAAATATTTATAAAATCTTGGTAAAATCATCGTGGAATCTTTGCGAAATATTGAAAAATTTTTTTAACATTTGATAATATTTGTGAAATTATTGAAATCTTTGTAAAATTATTGTGAATTTACTGAAGTATTTGTAAACTTTTTGAAATCTATCTAAGATTTTTGTGGAATAATTGAAATCTTTAAAATCGTTCTAAAATCTATCTGAAGTCTTTGCGAATTATTTGAAATATTATTAAAATTATTGAAATCTTTGGGAAATCATTAAATTCTTAAAAATATCTTTAAAGTATACCTGAAATATTTTTAAAACATTCGGAATCTTTGAAAAATTACTAAAATATTTGTGAGATATTTGTGAACTCTTTTGAAATCTTTTCAAAATATTTTATATTATTTGTAAAATAATTGAAATCTCTGAAATTTTAAAAAAATCATTAAAATCGTTTTGAAACTTGCTGATATTTTTGGAAATCTTTCTAAAATATTTAAAATTTTTTTAAAATATTTGATGATATTTGTGAAAATATTGAAGTCATTGAATTTTGATAAAATATTTGAAATCTCCAGAAAATCATTGAAATATTTATCTGTGTGAAATACCTGTGAATTTACTGAAGAATTTGTGAACTTTTCAAAATCTATCTAAAATTTTTGTAAAATAATTAAAATTTGGAAAATCCTTAGAAAATCATTGAAATCGTTTTGAAATCTATCTGAAGTCTTTGCAACATATTTTAAATATTTTTTGAATTATTGAAATCTTTGTACAATCTTTAAAGTATATTTGAAATCTTTGCGAAACATTTGAAATCTTCGTGAAATCTTTGAAAAATTACTAAAATATTTATAAAATCTTTGTGAAATCTTTTTAAATCTTTTCAAATCTTTCTGAAATTTTTGATGATATTTGTGAAAATATTAAATCTTTGTGAACCCTTAAAAATCTATTCGAAATTTTTGTGAGATAATTGAAATATTTTTGGATTATCTGATAATATTTTGTGAAATTATTCAAATTTGTGTGAAATCTTTGAGAAATCATTGAAATATGTGGGCACTTTTTGAAACCTTCCTAAAATTGTTATAAAATATTTTTATTCTATTCGAAATGTTTGCGAAATATTTAAAATCTTTGTACAATCTTTTAAATTTTTAGAAAATCATTGAAATCTGTGTAAAATTTGTCTGATATCTTGGAAATATTTGAAATCTTCGAAAAAAAATTTTAAACTCAATAAAATATTTGTACAATATTTCTGCAATTTTTTGAAATCTTTGCGAAATATCAAAAATATTTTTTAAATATCTGATAATATTTGTGAAACTATTGAAATTCTTTTAAAATATTTGAGAAATTTTTTGGGAAATAATTAAAATCTTTGTGCACACTTTGAAATCTTTCTGAATCTTTGTGAGATGATTGAAGCTTTTGTGACAGTTTTAATTTATCCAAAATTTGCGCAATATTTGTAAAACTTTTTAAATCTTTAAGAAATTTTTTTAATATTTGAGAAATTTGTAAAATCTTTAGAAAATTTTTAAAGTCTTCAAGAAGTCTTATGAATCTATCCCAAATATATGCTAAATATTTTTAATCTTTGGGAAATTTATGAAATCTTTGTGCAGTCTTTAAAATCTATCGGAAATCCTTGTGACATAATTTAAATCCTTGTGAAATCTTTTAAATCTGTCCAAATTCTTCCGAAAATCATTAAAATCTTTGTGAAATCGTTGAAAAGTATTGAAAATCTTTTAGAAGCTTTCAAATTTTTTGCGGATTCTTTGGAAAGTAATTAAAATCCTTGTGCAATAGTTAAAATCTACCAAAAATCTTTAAAAAAACTTAAAAATCTTCGCGAATTGATTGAAAGCTTTGTGAAATCTTTCTGAAATCTTCCGAAATCTTTGCAAAATATTTAAAATATTTTTCTATTATTTAGTATTATTAGTGAAATTCGTGAAATCTTTGAAAAATTATAGAAATCTTTGGCAATATTAATTTTATACCTGTATTTATTATTTATTATTATTCATTATTCACTATTTATTGTTTATTCTTATATTTATTATTAATGTAAACTTTGAACAAATCCTAATACAGAGCGATTACATAAAAAACCAAATTGATAAAACAATAAGAAAATACACTAAAAAAAATCCACCAAACCCACTAAAGAAGGAGAGAGAAAAACGACCACCATCCTACCCTACATCCAAGGTATCATAACATAAATAGGTAGAATTCTCAACACAACATCTAAACTATATTTGGGCCTTCTGCGAAACTAGAAAAAATTCTAAGCAATCCTAAAGATCAAAAGATTCCTTTTAGTGATCCGGGAGTATATAAAATCGCTTGATCTTGTGGAAAAGTCCATATTGTAGTAACCGGAAGAGCGGTAAGCCAACGTGTGAAGGAACATGAGAGTAAAGTTAGGATAAAACATTTTACACAATTAGCATTAGCAGAGCATCATATCGAAAAAGGGCATAGCATTTTATTTGACAAAGCAACCGTCATCGCAAAAGGGTCCACTTTTTTCCAAGAAAACATACAGAAGCAATCGAAATCTTCAAAAAAACTCTGATAACATTAATAAGGACAATAGATGTAATACTAATCCGATTTGGCTTGCTGTCCTTCCGGGTTTTTATGAAAAAAACTTGATTGTCCAATCAAGTTTGATTGGTCTCTGCGGTGGGACGCTCTAGTTAATCACAGGCATTTTAGTGAGACGCTGTGCCCAATTACAGGCATCGTAGAGAGTATATATAAGAACAACACAACCTGAAACTTCAGTTTCAGATTAGCCCTAAAGAAGTACACTGCAATGTTCACCAAACGTCGACAAGATTCGTAGTTTTGCACACGATTGAAACCCACAAAAAATCATTTCATTTTATTATAATGAGTCATCGTGAAAGCATTAAATCTATTATCAATTGGTTTAATCTATAAATTATAAGAAACGTTTTTACGACTTCTTCCAGACTATTTTATAGCTTCATCTCATAATTTTTAAATAAAAAAATTATTCGTTCAGAGCAAATAAAAGTTTTTTTTAAAATGTACTTTTTGAATCTAAATTACTGAAATTTCATTGATTACTCGTGAAATTTTATTTATTCAATAAGAGAAAAGTGAGTCACTAAAAATTAATAAAAAATTAAATTGTAAGTATATGTATTTATTTAAAGCTGTATATAAAATAATTTAAAAAAGGTTTTAGAAATAGTAAATTCGTTTTTCTGATGTATTTCTCTTTCACAATAATCTCAGCAGTTATCTGTTATATTTGAAAAACGTGTCGCCGGCACATAGCTATATACATTATTGCCATATATAAATATGTACTAAAAGTATCGCATATCCAAGTAAAATTACATAATATAAAATATATTCCATCTAAGAAAAACTTATTAATTATAATTTTTATATTGTTCTGTAATCTATAGAATCTTTTTTCTAAGTGTCTAGATGCCAAATTTTTCAATACCCACTTTCCGACAAAAAAATTCTTTGAATTTATGATAAATTCACTTCGTAGCTAGAAGAATGGAAATTAATAATAGATTGTTTTACAGGAATTTATTTAGAGATGCGCCTGTTCAATCCCCCCTCCCCCAACACCTGTTACCAGTTACCCAGAAAAAAGTTATATTTAAATTTAAGTAATGATTTCTTTAACTTATTCCTTCCTTTGATTTAAAGTGAAACTACCTTCAAATAAGTAAAAATGTGTTTAATTTTTAAATGATGACGTTTTATTTCTTTTCTGCATTTAAAAAATTATTTATTTGACACTGTTTCTCTATTTAAAAGAATTGTCAATTAAAATAAAGAATTGGTTCAAAGGTAAGGTAAGGTAGGGCGAGATGAGCATAGTTGTCTTTTTCACGCCAGCATTTGAAATCGGATAATTCATTGCTTAAAAATAAGTCACTATATGTATTCTTCGAAAAATTTTAGTTATAATTTTGTCAAGATGAAAGTAAATAAAGAAGGGTGTGTTCAAAAAATTAGGTGATTTTATGGTTTTCTCAAAAAATATTTATTTATTCCTCAATATTCATGTTGTCCCCTTCAAAGTAATCACCCTCAGATATAATACACTTGTGCCAACGCTTTTTCCAATCATCGAAGCACTTCTGATAATCATTTTGTGGTATAGC
>JAUELO010030259.1:0-10707 GCA_032357855.1 Amphibolips quercusostensackenii | reverse complement strand
TTTGCAAAAATTTCAAAGGATTTTAACAAATACTAAGAGATCTAAAAGGACTCCGACGATTCCATGGGATTTCAAAAGATCTTAAGAGAAGTCTAAAGTATATCCACGGATTTTAAAGGATTTCGCAGAATATTAAAAGATTAAACATAATTTCAAGGATGTCAGAACATTATAAACGGTTTTGATCAATTTGTAGGACTTTTAATAGGGTTTAAAAGATTTTAATGTATTTTAATATTTTGTAAGGGATTTCAAATGACTCGAAAAGATTCCACGATTTTTACAGATTTCAATTAATTTTAATGAGCTTTAAAATATTATATTATATTAGAAATTTTATAGAATTTCAGAGGATTATAAGGAATTTTTATGTGATTTAAAATATTTATAGCGATTTTAAAATAAGTCACGGGATTTGAAAGGGTTTTATGTGATATTAAAGCATTTTCACGAATTTTGAAGGATATCAGGGAATTTAGAGAGATTTTAAAGGATTTTCATAGATTTAAATAAATTTGATAAGATTTGATTTTAGTGGATTTCGTAAGATTTCACAAGATTTCACTGCATTTCAAAGGTCTTCCGAACGATATAAAGGATTTTATGAAATTTCAAGGGATTTTAATGGTTTTTAGATTATTGCAATATATTGTGAGGAATTTCAAAAGATGCGGAAATATTCTCATCAATGTTAAGGATTTTAATAAATTCTCAAGGGATTTGAAAGATTTTGAAATATTTCACGGAATTTCAAGGATTTTGAAGATTTGAAGATTCCAAGCGATTTCAAGGATTGTTACAGTTTTTAAATTCGTTATCCTAGAGTTATACTACGACATGCCCACTTTTTCAAAATTTGAAACTAATATCTTTAAGCTCAGAGAGTATTAAACTTTGTTTCTGAATACTTTTTCCACTGGAATTTATTCTTTCAGATCTTGCAATTATTAATTAAAATAGAAACGTTAAATAAAAGTACAAATTACCTTACGCTATGCCCTCTTTTTGTATTGGTCTAAGTGAGAAAAGGGCAACTTGGTAGCGCCTGTTTTATATTGATGACCTAAATTCAATATTCAAAAAATTTGTCCAACCTCAAAAGTATAACCATCGAAATATTACTCTAAAGTCAATAACTTAAGAATAACCTATGTCATTCCAGGTATGCAGTAAGTAGAATAACGTAAACTATCATTACGGCATGGCGCGCCATATCCAAAACCAATTTTCCACGTCAGCTAAAATTAGTTAGTTATTTTAGGCTGAAAAACTTATCTTGAGGTTTCAAAGCATTTTAATGAAGTATAATATGGTTAAACTTTAAACCTCATTTTCTCAGTTTCATAGTTACGGGACATGGCGTTATATAACTTAGGGCAACGAAGTGTTTTAAGTAATGTCCAGGAAGCTCAACCGTCTTAAAGGAATTTAAAGAGATTATGACCCGTATAAAGTTGCCTTTCCGAAGTTTAGATTTCTCAAATTTTATTTTTGCATACGTTTGTACGTCATTTGTACTGTTTGTAAATTGAATATTTTCGTTTGTATCCTCTTGGTTATGAAATTAGGGGCAAAATTAATTTCGGGGAGCTAACTTCACGTATACCGCCGAAGTTTAAATTTTTTAAATTTGTTTTTTGCATAAGTTTGTACGTCGTTTGTATATCAAATATTTTGGTTTGTACCTCATTGGTTACTAAACTAGGTGCAAATCAAAATTTCGTGTTATCCTCCCGAAATTTAAATTTTCCAAATTTTATTTTTGCATACGTTTGTAAGTCGTTTGTACTGTTTGTACATCAATAGAGCAATATAACAAAAAGGAATGGAAAGGGTGAGGCCACGTTCCGTAATTAGAATTTAGATACGATGCTCTTTGGTACTTGTTTACGATCTATCTAACATTTTTAATAGGCTATGTATCCTGATTTCCGGTAGTTGCGAAATATGCGATAAAAATGCACCAAAAACACCGAAAAAACCCTTTTTCATGCATTATTTAATCAACAATCGTAAATTAAAAAAAAATCGCGATTTTAGACAAAAATAAGATTTTTAATAAAAATTGGATTATTTTTTTCTGATCCAGCTAAAATTTGAAGGACTTACTACTGTAGGGCAAATACACATTTTACTTACTATTACAATCCGTCACTCGCAAAAGGGGGGTTTTCAGACAACTTTAATAGACACTTACATAGGAATTTTCTATGGCAAAATCTTTGACATTTTTGTGAAACCTTCTTGAAATCTATGGAGTCTTTTTGATTATTCATTGATTTACGTGAGGTTTTAGTTTGAGTTAACTTTCCCTTAAGAACTCTTTGAATCTTTCAAGTATCTTGCAATCTTTTGAAATCTTTATGAAATCTTGGTGAAATATTTATTTTGAAATCTTTTAAACATTTAGAGAAAATTTATTTATTATTCGAATTAAATAATATTTCACTTTAATTTAACGTTTATTGAAGATGTTTTCACGTAAAACTGTTTCAAGTCGTAACTTAGGACGCATGTATCCATTTTCTTTTTGAGCCGGAAGAAATTACGAATTTCTACTGAGAGATCTAGTGGAAAGCCAGAAGACAAAAATTATAAAAACAATTGCAACCTTAAATCAATAGACAAACTTAAATTCACTTAATCACAATCAAAAAACTAATAATACTAAAAATGAGTTATAATCGTAAGACGACGTACAAACAATTTTAAAACAAAAAATAAAAAATCCAACTTCAGGGAGATGTCACGGAATTTTGATTTGACTTTGGTTTAATAACCAAGAGGGTACAAACGAAAATATTGGATGTACAAACAGTACAAACGACGTACAAGCATATGCAAGAAGAAAATTTGAAAAATATAAACTTCTAGGTGCCAACCTCACACGAGTGAGATTATGTAAAATATCTGTTGAATTAAAAAGAATTTCAAAAAAATTGTACATAATTTGAATAATTGTAAGTGATTCATGAAAGTATCAAAAAAATTCACGTCAAAATCCGTAGTTATTATCATTTTTACAATAATTGACATTAAACATTGTTACCAAATAATTATTTTCAAAAAGTAAATACTGCTTAAAAATACAAAATGTAAGAACATTGAAAATAACTTTTTCTGATTATTTCTTTATTAATTACTTGTATACAAAGAACAATATTCATGTTTTTACAATTAATACTCACATAATTACGAATATTTTTTATTTTTGCGTATTTTATTCAGCTTATGACGTATTTCATTTATTTTATTAAATATATTTCAGTGTTTTTGTACAGATTTCCAGCTCAATTTCAAGGTGTTTGAAATTTTTTTAAAGATTCAAAAATATATTAATATAAGCCATTTGTATACACTTTACACTTATGAACCATGAGAAATGATTATAAATTAGAAATATTTTGCAAAATTTAGTTTAATTGTACTATGTTTTTTAGACATTAATGTGATTTTTTGAAGCAGGTAAATTTATGTATCTCACAACAAGATTTTTCTTCCTATTATCAACTTTTGCTTTTGAAAGAAATATATATTTCAACCTGACAATATAATATACGGTCGACACAACATTCATCCTTCTCTGCTTCTACCACACACTGACAAAAAATCCTTGTACCTGTATACAAGGAATGAACTATTTTACCCAGTGAGGACAGGCGCCAACTTTACAACCTTAGCTATAATGACAAGGTTCATCTTAGTAAAAACAACAAGAAAAACACGTCTCTTTAACTAACATATTTGTCTATTTTGACCAAACAAAATAGATTTAATAATTAGAAATAGCATTGTTGACCCGACAAACTGAATTTCAAATTTTAATGACCTTAAAGTGCATCATATATATTTCCTTTCATCCTGTATGAATATAATTCTTTTAAATGTCGAAAATTATCCTAACAGTTTCGGAAAATCTTTTTTTTTCCTTGGACCTGAGTTGCACTAAAAAAAGTCTTACATCCAACAGATTTCTTTCACGCCTCAATGGATTTAAACAACGAAAGAGGTTAGATGTTAGAAAATTTGAATAGTCGTTTTTACATCAAACTTTGAACACTGAATTTACTTGAAATTGTTCATAAAAGAGCCTACCAGTACTTCTGATCATGAATCTACTCCACTACTATAAAAAATATTTGCAAATTGTGTAAGCAATCGAGATTTCAAAAGAAATACTCCGTAGAGCATCTCTCTTGGCGATACAACTTAAAAAAACATCAGCGTGCTTGATCGTGACGCCTCTTCACGAAGGCCAACAAACTAGATATTCATCATTATTAACCAAAGTGGCAAGGTTAATGACACTAGGTTTCTTTTACTACGTGTTAACAGATTGGTATAGCTGAATCAACTGTAAACCCATAATTTTATTAGTAAGGTATGCTTGGCATTCTAACTGGATTTAATTTAACTAGAGTCAATTGTTGGTTTTAAAGAAACAAAAAATTTCAGTTCAGATACTGTAGATTTTAAAGGATATGCTTTTGAACGTATTCGAATGTGTTATGTGCATCTAAAGCAGATACTATCAAATCAAAAGTATCTTTGTTTAAAGGAATTAATTTTTCTACAAATTGATAAAATACTTTATGGATACAAAAATATGTTTAGCACTTTGAATAAAGATTTTCTTTGAACTTATTCAGCAAATTAATAGTGCGATCAACGTTTTGATCTGAAGTACTATTTTTATAATTCAAAAATCCAAATATTTTACTCAAAGCAAAATATATTAGATTCTTTACAGAAACTATTGTATCAATAACGCGGCATTCAACAGCACCGGCACTTTTGGTTCAATAATTCAACATCATATTTTTCAGTGCAGTAAAAAAAAGAAACAATGATCAAGCCCCAATAGGTTATGAGTTGCAACCTCACAAAGTTGTCCATTTTTTTACTCATTTGTCAGGGCAGCCACTCGTGTGCAATTTTTTCGAAATTGATCGTTTAGTTAAAGTAACGGTAAAGACGCCACATAAAAATTTTGCGCTAATTTAAAAAAAGTTTAATCATCAAGCTTCCATAAGTTTCGTGTTATGACCATGGAAGGTTAAGCCTTTTCACCAAGAAAAATATGTCTGTATTAAAAAATGTACTTGCGATCGCTTTTAAGAATTTTGGTGGCATATATGCTTCTGTCAGTTTTTATAAATACACAGCCTTTTACATTAAGTAACAAAAATTAATTGTTCAACTGTTCAATTGTGGCTTGCTTATTTCTTTCTTTAGAATTAAAATTAATAAAGATAACTAAAACTAATTAAGAGCGAGCGATGTTCTAAAAATATTTGTCAGAAACTATTCTATGTTTACTGTGTTTACTATACCGAAAAAGAAGATAAAAATGAACGACTTGGAAAATCGTTATTTGATTATAAATTCAAGTATTGTCAAGATTTAACAATAACTGTTTCGCCTGCGACGAATATTTTATAAATTTTTGACGTTATACATATAAAATAATATAATGTTGTAAAACTAAAATAACTAAAATATAAATAAATAACTAAAATAACTTTTTTTTAAATAATAAATAAGCAATGTAAAATCGGCTAAATGATAATTTTTCTTTGATAAAATATGCACAAAATAGATAGCGTGAAAAGTATTATTTTTAGAAATTGGTCAAAAATTTATTTTATTAACGCTAAATGAAAAAATTGTTTCTAAAGAATTAAAGATGCATATATACGCCACAAAAATGCTTGAATACGGTCATAAGTACATTTTGTAATATATAGATAGATTTTTCCGGAGAATAAGGGTATAAAAGAGATAAGGGAGGTTTTTTCATAGCTAATTACTATAATTTGGGAGGTGATAACTCCTGACTTATTAGGACTAGACCATTTCTTTTACCTAATGGAATTCTTTCCACTTCAATTAATTAACCGAGCATTTTTTGTGAAGTTATTTGGTTCCAAAATACACCCAGATGGCACACTTCCCGGAAAACCAGGTATTTCCCAGGTTTAGGCCTACGCTTTTCTCGAAAAAACCTGGGACAGACCTGGTTTTTTAGGAATGTGCTATGTGGGACAGATGTAAATTTCAAATTTGAATTTCCTGACACTTTAAACAAGAATCCAGTTACTGAAAGATCATAACTCGGCAGCTACTAAACTCAGTAGGTTCTTTTTTCCAATTTTCTTAGGATTTTGTCTACTTTGATTTTTCTGTTGTATATTTTGCTCTAAAATATTATGGAAACGGTCAATCAACGAAACACGATTTTTGGAACATTCTTTAAAAATATTTTCGGGACGCGTAGTAGTCTTTTCTAGTGAATTCATAATTTGCGTCAGGATCATTAGATGAACCTCTTTAGTAAAGAAAACGCACTCTACATAGTTAAAACGGTGAAATCGATTTTTTTTTGTACGAGATGTCTAGTCTATAAAGCAACGTAAAAATGTATTCAAAGGACATTTCTTCGAAGGATGTAATGGTCATTATTATATTATCTAGTTTTAAGCTTCTACCCCTGGTATCGTTAATGACAAATTTGTTTTCATAATTGTGTCAGAAATTCAAGATGTCATAGAAATTGCAAGCGTTTTTTTATTTTAAAACAATTTCTCACTAAAAATATTATATCGTTAAAAATTTGAATTTAGCTTATTGCTATTTATTATCAAAACATCTTTTCATTAAACTAAATAAAAAAATGTTGTATTCATAATAATATTGATAATGCACTTAAAAAATTTATATTAAATTACAATTTTTTCTAAAAATTAGAATTATTATTTAAAAAATTGAGAATGTGTTTCGAAATTCAATGATTTGCATGGTTTACCTTACATAATCTTCAATTGTTATCATACAAAGTATTTCTGATGGATTTTCATTTATATTATTTTTTTGTTTTTCCAGTTTTTACATATTCGCGTCATTTATTCACACATTTTAATAATTTACTGATTTTTTTCTATCGATATCTTAGTTGAAAGTATTAGCAAGAAATATGAAACCATATTATTTTCTATAGTTAATTGCGCATAAAATCTCCTTATTTTGTTATTACGTAAGCTATTTTTTTCTTAAAATAGCTGAAAGATGTCAAAGTTATGCGTTCATTTACCTGAAAGTAAATTGTTTTTGTCAATTCTTTGAGAACATAATGCAGCAAAAATTAAAAAATAATAGAGGCTTCTAAATATTATCAGGATGTAGAATTAAAAAATAGTGAAAGTGGTGATTTGAAAAAACTTTTTTTTTCAAATATTTTCTTAAAGAATGGACAAAACAATTGCTTTTGCTTTTAGTTGACATAAACTTTTAAGGTTCTTTATGCTATTTTAAGGAAAAAATTTACGTAATGTATTCACATAATGAGGAGCTTTTATAAAAAAAAATAATGGCCTGATACTTCTTGCTTGCAGTTTAAATGATCATTATATACATTATTAATATTTATATCAATAATATTTTGAGTGAGAAATTGTTTTAAAATAAAAAAACGCTTGCAATGTATATGATAACTTGAATTTCTGACACAATTATGAAAACAAATTTGTCATTAACCTAAAATTACGTCAGTCTTATTTGACCTTTATTTTTTAGGAAAAAATGAAGAAAAAAAATGTTAATTTTTTTTTTAAGAGCATTATTTTTATAAGCTTTAAGTTCTGTGATATTCAATCCAAATTCAAATTAATGACATTAAAAGTATGAATAATAATTTAAACTCAATAATAAATAAATAAAAAATAATAGTTTTTCTCATATTACAGAACATTATTTAAGGCACGGAACTGAAATCGTGATGGGGTGCTATCAGCATTTTTTTTTGATACTCCAGAAAGGCTTTTGAATTGTTGCCAAAAAGCGTTTTAATAATTATTCACTGCAACGGGCAGTATACAGGACCATGCAGAGTTCTTTTATAAATTGTTCACCTGAAGCTTCGTTGAGTCATGGCATTAGGCTGATTTGGTGAGGGTGGTTTATATTGATCAATAAGGTTGAAAAATTTGAGGAGAGCTGCGTATGAATTATACAAAAAGGGGAATAATACAGGAAACAGATTACGCAAAATAGATTTTATATTAGGAATACAATAGCATTTTATCATACAATAGCAATACTGGCTATAAACGATAAACATGTTACTAATATAAATGTTCTAGTGCATAAAAAGTTATGATTTAAATTTTCACCAATTTTGCATTTATAACTAACATTTTATAATTGCAGATAAAATTCTACAAGAGATGTAACCAACCCTTTCACATGTATTAGTTCAAAATTCAGGGTTTTTTTATGTAAGTGTTCTCAAGATTCAAAATGGAGAAAGAAAGGAAAATAAATCTAAACGAAATGGTTAAAAGTTAATCACGACTGATCTTAAATTTTAATTTTCACTACAAGAAAGTTCGCGATTGTTAAAGTAATTTTGCATTACGTACATATAGAAACTTTATTTGTCTGCCCATGACTTCCCACTCTACTTGAAAAGGTCCACCGATTGTGGGTGATTTAGAGAAACAGTAGGGATTTTTAAAAATATTGCATTTAATAATTTTAAGGTTAATATGTATGAGGTAATAACATTAATTTCAATAATTTTTTTCAGATTTGCTTTAGCTGACCGTAAGTTGTCGTTTCTACTAATATCCGTATTATGAATTTCAAGATATAAAATAACAGTTATGGTAGTTATTAACTTCAAAATGTATAAAACACTATTCCAATATACTGTTTCAATATTATTTTGTAGTTTTTGATCTAATTTTAATTAAAAATGATTAGTGCACAATATTGTAATAATAAAAAAAAACTAATTAGCATTTTCAAATGTTTACACCAAAAAATATATATAATTATATCATTGTTCATCCGATTTTATCCAACGAGTATACACAAAATGGGCATCTCTTAAACATCAAAATTGTAGGAGCACAATTTCAACTTTAATATTTCGCAGATTTCAATTGGTTATTATTTGTACACCTTTTCATTAACTTGAAGGCTATTATTTTACTTTTTTGAATAGATCCTAGAAAACTCTCAGTCACTTTTATAAAATTTATATACTCAAAGCTACTGCTAAAATTCCTTTCCTTGGTAACGTCCTTTCCCTTCATCACATCTTAGGAATTATCTAGTACACACACACATATGCACACGCAGACACACACACACACACACACACGCACACATATATATACTTTGTACATTTTAATCAGTTATAATTTTTACTAATTTCAATTAGTGGCTCCATTCTAGCTAAAAATCAGTTATTTTTTACTGATGAATCAGTAAAACTTACTAATTCATCAGTGAAAATAACTGATACATAGCTAGAATTGAGCCACTAATCGAAATTAGTACAAATTATACTGATTCAAATTTAGAGAGTATAAATATTTAAAATGGAATCAATTTTAACAAATTAAAACCGAAAACTTACATTTTAGTCTACATTTTTTTCAGGAGAGCTCTTTTTAACAGTAATGTACTAGTATAATACTATAAATACACAGCTCAAAATATTTCAAAAATAATTAAATGCTCATAGTCAGAAGTTATCACTTCCTATAGAAACTCATGTATGATGCAAAGAGAACTTTGTTGATGCGTTTTTGTAATAGGACACTAAAACACGAATGTCCGGGTTTACGACCATTTATTTTTATTTTAAGGTTACTGTTTAACCATCCCGTATAAAAATAACTTAGGAAGCGCCCAAAAATAATGTAATCGATTTTCGGATAATTTTCGACCCCCCAACCCACACACAAGTTATCGATTTAAACAAACCCCGCTGCTCCCAACTTCTCGACTATGACGTTTTTGCTGCCCCCCCCTTCCCCTTTAGCGTCATGCGATTTATAAACGCCTCCTCAGGGTCGTAATTATTTCTCAAACCTAAATATTAGGGTACCCCAAATAAATTTGGGGTTTTGAATTTTGCAAAAGCTACCACCTAAACTTCTATTTTTCTCTGAAAAAGCGATGCTATTAATTTTCTTTTATTTAAAAACAAATTGCTTAAAATTAAAGGTACCTATGGTTCCTTTAGTTCTGAAAATGAATTTTCTTAGTTTTCAATTTAAAAAAATACAAATTTAAGACTGACAAATTCTTTTAGGCAGTATTTTGTTTATATATTTGCAAAATGAGCCGTACATTTTAAGAAACAAGACAATAATTTTTGAGACATTACCTGGCGTTGAATACGAAAAAAGGTAATTTAATTAAAATTAATGATCTAAAATGGTCTCTTAACATTTTTTTTCATGTGCACAGGACTTCTTCTACAATATAAAGAGAATATTTTCCAAGAATGAGAAATTCTAAATATTTATACCACGTGACAAAAAATATTGAATTTGAAAACACACTATCCATTTAAAATCAGGCAAAATTTTAAGAAAAGTCTAGGTCACGGTTTCAGCATGATTTCGTATTTGCATATATGATTCTATGGTGAAATTTTGTTTTATTTTTTATAATGATTCGAAGATTACCTACAAATGCCCCAAAAAAATCAGCAGAAATACTTTTCAAAATACAGTATTTTACGAACAAGTGTAGGAAGTTGCGACTCTCTTCTTCCATTCAACGTGGGAATTATTGGTCTTTTGATTTATCGCAAAATAGTCCAGAGTGGATTTACGCCAGGTAGATCATGTATGGACCAAATATTTAGCTTAAGACAGATCACAGAAAAAAGCTTGAGAGTAAAGAAAAAAG
>JAUELO010030235.1:0-10709 GCA_032357855.1 Amphibolips quercusostensackenii | reverse complement strand
TATTTTCATCCATTAGAAATCTGATGCTGCATTTGTCTAATCTTTCTCTATTGAATTTTTATTTTCAGATTATTTTTTATATCTCGTTTTTGTTTTCAATTCTGATTAGTTGATAATGATTCTGAAAAAACATTCTAATGCTTTGGATTTTGCCTTATTGTGAGATTTATTTGACTTAGTGAAATTTCTTGGAATATGTACATTTTACGATCACTACGTTAATCAACTGAAGTCGTTTCGATCTTAAATAAAAAACTTGAAGCACTTTTTATCATTTCTAATATAACGTATATTTCATTTAATTCGGACACTGTGAAAACTAATTAAGTAAAGAAGTTAATAAAAATAGCACGAATCCTTTTCCAACATGAGCAGTTTCAAAAAGAAACGAATAATTTATTCAATCAGTAATTATTATATTCAGAAATTAAAAAAAATTTTGACATAATAATAGTGAAATACATTATATATAATGCCTTTTTAATTTTGTGATTTTCTCTTTAATTTACTTTTTGTCCCAGTCAATTATCTCTTCTAAGGTTTTGTTACAAATATGATAAGATTTTCAGACAAAATAGGATTTTCTTGAGAAAAAATACGTAACATTTTTTTCAGTTCGTTATTTTTCTATTTGAATAATTTCCTAGATAATAATTATTAGAAACGTGACGAATGGAATTTTAAAGAATTTCCAAAGAAATAGAATGAGCTTTTTAAATAAAAATTGAATGAAAATTACAACTTTCCCCTAACGCGGATGAAAAAACATAAATGTGTAAATAAATAAATTTTAATGCAAAATTATGACTTAAAGCATTTTTTCATTATTGCACACCTGCAGCATTTTTAAAGATTTACAAAGTTTTATCTATCCAAACAGTATCATAGCAATACACCTTTATCAAAATATTTATAGTCGATTTTACTAAAAATATAACATGGATTTTTTTTTCAAAATTTGAATAAATTATGAAAAACTGTCGTTGATCCAAAATAAATAACAGCACTAAGTGATGAGAAAAATAATAACCTAAAATCACTTATGTACTTTATATGGATGCCGTGAAGGTGACCTGAAAAATACATATTTTTTTTTGTAAACATTTTATTGGAAAAAGTAGATTTTTAGAATTGCGAACTTTCGTCGCTGAATTAAGTACTTCTCGTTGTACTGAAATTCAGGATGAGTAAGTCAAATGTTTTTCATAAGTTTAGTCGTCTTGCGATTACAGGTCCGCGAATTTTTTTGGTCAGTATAAACTTTTTCATGGACAAAGGAAGCCTGTTTAGTAAGAATTAATAATGCTACGCATTTTGTTAATTGAGGTTTTTCAAAGTATATAAATAATTGTTATTTAACGGCGATGCATCACAGTTTTAAGCCACTAGCAAGATAATTCTATTTGACTTTACGGAAAAAACAAAACCTTTCCCAGGTCTGATCTTATCTAGGCCGTGTAGTCTGAAAGGTCTGGTGTGTCCCAGGACTGGCGGTTTTCGGGAAGCTGAAGATAAAAAAAGTTCTAAGTTATATCAACCAATTTCTTTTTGGAAATACTTCGAAAAAGTTACACAGTGCTTAAAATGATAGCACAGAAAAAACAGAAGGTAAAGCTTACGTCGATTTCAGGGGAAAGATTCGCTGCAACGAAAATTAACCTTATCAAATAAACTTTACACAAAACTGAGATCATTTCGTGTTTTTAAACAGTCTCGGGTGAAAAAGCGTCGTCTGCTTTGTAGTTGAAAGCAGTGCGAATAACACCAAAAATTGAATGAAATCGGACTGGAAATCAGGACACTAGATTTTTGAAAACATCAGGCGTATTATATTTTCATTTTTAAAATAATTGCACCTATCGCGGACGAATGAAAATATATTTTTTTTTGTGTCTGAAGGTAGAGTAGCGAAAAGTAGCGATATTCACTATAATCCTGTGCTCCCAGCACAAGCCCTCTGCTCTACTGCGCATGCGTTGCATGAGGTGCCTAATTAGCTGCCGTTCGCACGCCTATTTGAAATGCTGAAAAACACATTTTATTATTTTATTATTAATAAATAAAAATTATTGTATTTAAACATGTTCAAGTAGTACGTAAATGGGTTTTAATATATTCTGAGCATTAAGTTAAAAAATGAAATAATTATTCAGTAAATAAAAAATATATTTTTATTGGAACTTTAAACAATTTTTTTTTGATATTGTTACTAATTTATGCATTTAAAATTTTGTATATAATTTCAAATAAATATAAGAATTTTATTACAGGTATAATTTGAAATATTCAACATTTATTTATCGAAAAATTCAAATTTTATGAAAGTTAAATATTAGAGAGAAACTGATAATAAATAGAGATAATAAATAGAAATACAAAAAAAAAATTTTATATCTTTTAATTACCAGCGTAGATGTTAAATTCATTTTTTATAATAAAGCATCGACGCGTTTCGAATTTGTTTTCATTTTTTTCTCAAGATGCGGAAAACAGAAAATTTTTCGAAGATTTTGAGGACTTCTAACAAATTCAGAAAAATTAAATTTGCAAAACTCCAAAATTTCTAAATTGAAAAATTTCCCAATAATAAAATTGACGAAATTAAAAAATTGTCGAGATTTAAAAATGCCGAATCGGAAAATTCTAGACAGAAGATTGAAGAATTATAACATATCCGAAATAGAATATTGCCGAATTATAAACTTTTAGAATTTGAACAATTACAAAATTTTTTGTTTAATAGATATTATTTATTTTTTTTAAATGAAAGAATCAAATATTTTTTTCACAAAAAATTTTTAATGATCAAAGTTTAAAAAAATTATTGTGTAATTAAAAATAACAATAATTGAAAAAAAAGATTTCTGAATGAACAATTTTTTTTTAAAATGTGCATAGAAAAATCATGAAAAACGTTCTTAGAAGTCGAATTTTTTATTAAAAAAAAAATTCAAAAGGAACTTCGAGATGAATCAGTGTTGAGATGAATTCTGCAAAGTTTGTTCGCACGCGTGTTAAAATTTATTTTTTCCTACTATGTTTATACATTTGTCGTTATTTTTAATAACAAATAATGTTAAAAAAACCATCAATATTTAAAAAAATTGTCTTTGATAAAACAATTGGGTTATTGAATTTTTAATAAATACTATGTTTATATATTTGTCGTTATTTTTAATAAAAAATAATGCTGAAAAAACCATTTACATTTAAAAAAATAGTCTTTAATAAAAAAATTGGATTATTGCATTTTTGATGAATAAGTTAATTATATCTATAGAAAAACTTTTTTGAATTGTTTTAAATCAGGAATTTTCTATTCCGGACATTTGAAAATTTGTTTATTTTTTGTCGGGAATTTTATTTTTCCGAATTTTTCAGTCATCACTTATAATCATCGAAAATTTGTGTACTTCTTGCACCTTGAAAAAGAACTAAAAACCAGGTCAAAACGCTTCGATGCTTCATTTTAAAAATTATATTTGATATCTATGCTGTTAGTTAAAAAGTATATTTCTTTATTTTTTATATTTATATTTATCTCTATTTATTATAAGTTTCTATTTAATATTTAACTTTCATAAAATTTAAAATAATTTTTAATAAATAAATGTTAAAATTTAAAATTATACCTGTAATAAAATTCGTTTATCCATTGCAATATACAAAATATAAAATGCATAAATTATTCATAATAATTAAAAAAATAAAATAGAAAATTACATAAAAACATATTATTTAGATGCTGAATACTTATTTAGTTTTTAACTCAATGCTTTGAATACATTAAAAATCATCCACGTACTACTTGAACATATTAAAATATAATAATTTTTAATAATTAATAATAAATAAATAAAATGTATTTTTTAACATTTCAAATAAGTGCGCAAACGGCAGTCAGTCAAGTGCCTTAAGCGACGCATGCGCAGTAGAGCAGATGACCCGTGTTGGAAGCACTGCTATATTCTTAACCATAGTTCACAAGTAGTGATGTTGGTTGTAGTTTTGTCAAATTCTTTATTTTTATTTACAAAAATATATTTCAACTTGTCCGCGATAGGTCATATTATTTTTAAAATTATAAAAAAGTGAGCGAAAACCCGTTTTAAATCTGGTGTCCTGACTTCTAACTCAAATTCAATCACAGTTTGTCGTTTTCCTATTACTGCCAAGGTCGTAGCAGACGACAACATTTTTCAGATCATAGGATAAACTTTCACCAAATAGCCTGTAAACTTTAACAGCAGAAAATTTTGCATGCAACAAAATTTAACCTTAGTTTTTTCTGGGAGCAAATAAGATAGCTCGCGGCTGATCAGCCCATAACTTGAGGCTGACCAGACGGTCTGGTCTGGGACGAGCCAGAAAAAAAACATTACACTTTTGTCCAGACCCAGGCCAGATCGTCTGGTCAGCATCAAGACTGGAAAGCAGACGGTCTGCTTCGGGTCAGGCCAGCGCCAGAACATTTTTCCACTAGGGTAACACTTCCAAGAATAATTGACGAAATCTTTTTAGTTGCACCTGTCGAAGAAACGAAATATACCAATTATATATAGTGGCTAATACGTGCATTTGTTTGTAAAATAAATGAAGAATCGACTACTGTTATTTATTTCTATATAATTTCAATCTGAATTTTATTGAATATAAATTTATTCAACAAAGGGGTGCATTAAAAAGCCGTAGAGTTTGGTATCTTTTAAACATAGATCACCCACAAATTTGAATTGCTCACTAACACATTATATTTCGGTAAAAATCAGAATGTCCTTTTTTCTTTTATTTCCCGAAAGAAGTTTTAATTAAAAAAAAAAAAAACGACGTTCGCGATCATCTAGTAGCCGCAGTGTGTTATTCAATACTTTAAAACTATTTTCTAATTTCGACACATTGATAATAATTTTATTATGATGAATATTTAGTTTACTTACTTATTTCAAATAAATTAACAAAACAAATAAAATATTTCAAAAAAACATAAATCGTTTCTAAATTTAAGCAGTTTCAAAATGAGGGGAATTGAGAAAATGAAAGTAAAAGTTAAATTTATATGCGACCACTTAATAAAAACATAGAAATAATACTTCAGACCTAAACTTGCAATAAAATAACAGATTGAAATTTAATTATTTACTGATATATTTTAAAATCAGGCAAACGTTTTACATAATGATACTAAACTACCTAAAACATTATGTCTTCTTAACTTAATTATTACTTTTCAACTTACTTTTGTCTTGCTCAATCGACTGTTCTGAGCTTGCATTACAAATATATTTGTCCATTAAATTTTAAATATTGGTATATCCTTTTGTTAATAGTTTTACCTTTCTGAATGATAGGTTTTAGTATTACGATAATTTCTTAGTTCTTGTATGGTACCTGCAATACGAATGACGTCCAGTCAATAAAACGGTGTTATGCGCATCTGCATAAAGTTTTCACACTCCTGAATAAAAGATTACATACATAGAGACATTTACCTCTCTCACGTAAAAAATTCATACTATAGAGATCAGAGCTCACAACTTCATAAGACACACGGGAACATATAATTTTATCTTGCATCTATTGATTTTATTTGCTATAGACTGTTATTGATCAGGTCTCCCTATAGCGTGCAAGAAAATTTAAATTAGGGAAATTCTAAACAAAATTTTAACAAAGCATATAAAAGTACCAAAGTACCACCATAGTGTCCCACCATAGCGTCCATCTGCTTCAAATGTTGCAGTTTATATTATATAACAAGTTAATTAAAATCTTGTAATAGATCATAAATTTGTTCAGTCT
Organism: Amphibolips quercusostensackenii; assembly: GCA_032357855.1. Lineage (NCBI taxonomy): Eukaryota > Metazoa > Arthropoda > Insecta > Hymenoptera > Cynipidae > Amphibolips > Amphibolips quercusostensackenii. The sequence continues at coordinate 4,910 of JAUELO010030235.1, read as the reverse complement.
TTTTATTTCTAATCACCTTTTGCTTTGAATAATTTCTCATTATTTCAAGCAATGAACATACGTGATTTAAAAAAAAACGCAAATGAATGTGCCGCTCTGCTTACCGTTTCGGTAACATCTGAACGTTACTTCATCTTTGTTGCTCTTTACAGTTCGCATTGCAAAATACAAATGACATATTTAAACGTTGTGCGCACTCGCAGAAAAAGACCATCTTTTAGAGAAAAATTATTTATAATGCACATATCGAATCTACTTATTGATTCTGAAACGAGAGAGCATGAGGTTGTTAAAAATTCATGCACTACAAAATTGAAACCCTTGGGGTTTACGTTGCTATAAAAATAAAAAAGAAATATTCAGACATTATGTTTTTTCTATAACCACAAGATAGATTTTACTCACAATTCAGGGAAAATGATTTGGCAAAATCAAATTATTTGTCATCTCATGGAGAAAGTTTTACGTTCAATCGGTGCTTGGACCGACCATACGAATTCTTTTATATTTTATTTATATGCTATTCTAATGCTTTTGGGCCTCATATTTGGAATTTTAGATGCGTGTACGCTTACAAATGATTTTGAAAAGTTTATATATAGTGTTGTTAATTCTTCTTTAACTGCACATCAACTCTTCAAAATTACTTTTTTCTGGTTGCAGCGAAGGTGACGTATTTTACATTCTCTTACATAGTTGAATATATAATTAATTTTAGTAGTGTAAATTCAGAAGGAAATTCTTATTTCCTGCAATGATAAGAATTGTTTTTGTAATACGTGATATTTCTTTACCTTATTTGTCACAGGTGTGTAAAAGAAATTTTGAGCGAGATGATTTCTGATTGGGGTAGGATTAATGACCGCAAAGAGAGAATAATAATGAAATACTATGTTCAATTTTCTCATAAGATCTACGTATTATTTATTTGTTGTTATTCCCTTACTTTAATTTTTTATATTATTGTATTTCTTTCCTCATACTTCACTGAATCTGTTGAAAATAGAAAGTTTATAATTCCGGCAAAATTTCCCTTTTCAAGTAAGATCTTTCCAATTTTTGAAGTTTTATGCTGTATCCAGTTCCTAACGCTTTTATTGGGTGCTACTGTATTGCCTACTCTGGATTCACTTTTCGTAGCAATGGTAATAATTCCCAATAAGATTAGTTATTCCCGTACAAAAAACTCTTCGTCTAATTGCACTGGTTACTAAAATGGGACATATGTGTAATTGAGATAAGGCATATCGCTTTTTTGCTGAGAAATTCTACATACTGTAACAAATTATGCATAATTTTTTCCACCATGCATAATTTTTTTCACCTGGAATCACGTATCGATTTTTTCCAACAAAATTTACTAGATGCATACACTTAAAGCGCGATTTAAGATATTTAAAAGAAGTTCTAGACGAAACAAAACTTAAAAACGTTACGTTAATGCAAAAAGTGTTGGCTAGATATGAATTCTGCTCAAAAAATACTATAACGACAAATAAAATTTCAAATACACATAGGTCACATGCTGTTCAATCGTGTTTAAAATGGTTTAAGCCATTGATTTCATATTTTACATACCAGCACTAAGATTGAAGTAATTAAACTCTGCCTAAAATGGTTTGTGGAAGGAATATCCAGACAGCAGGATAAATTATTAGCACCAAATACAAAAATTGCAGCAAAATTATTGATTGACAAGCACCTTAATCTGATTCAATTCACGAAAAAAATTAACCAAGTTTATTCCTTAGTATTTTTTTTTCATCTCTTGTTTTGTACAACGGAAATCTGTTTGTCGGCGTATTAATTTCAACGGTAAATTATATTTGTTCATTTTTAATTCAAACTTATTGCTTAACGTATAAATTAAAAAAAAATTTACTTTGGGTCAGCCAGAAGTTTTCGCAAATATTTTCGCTGTCCCCAGACGCTTTTTTCAAAATTATCAATTTTTAAAAGGAATGCACATTAGGGTGGGCTGAAAAATGATATTATTTTTTATAAGGATAGAAAAAATCTCATATTTTTATAAAAATAAGTTCTGTGATTTTTTAAAGATTTTTGAAATTTAGTAGTAAATGAAGTGACGTAAAGTCATAATTTCAGTTGAAAACTAAAATTTGTTTTAAACTAAAAAGCTTATAAGATTTGAAATTTTTTTATTGTTTTCCATTTTTTTACGAGTCTATTATAACATAAAGACGCATAAGAATTTAGAAGGGGAAAATTAAAATGTTTAAAAATATGACTGTTGTGCGTCAAAAAGAGTAAAAAAATAGTTTTTATGATTTTTAAATTATTTTGTTTTAAGTAACTTCTCCATAGTTTTTTAAACAAAATTAGTATTTTGTCTTAATTTACAATAATACTAGATTACTAACCCCTTTGCAGAAGTTCACGCCCTTTCTGGTCGAGAGTGTCATGAGGTTTAACCCTTCTACTTGTAAGGTTACGGTTGTGTGTACTTAACAATATTCAAATATGTTGACAGAACACGTCCCTGAATTAACTTTTGTTTAGTTAAGGCATTTTTTTTGTGATAAAACTTTGATTAGTAATTACAATTTGATAAAAAAATTATTTTTCCATAACAAAACAGAATTGAACATAACAGAGAATGGAAGAGTATCCCCTACTTAATTGTATTTTTGATGGAAAAACAGTTATTGCTTATAATTTATAATTACTATTAAAAGTATTAGTATTAAAAAAGTATTATTAGCGTTGTCTTGCAGCAAATTATTAAAGAAAAATTATGTTAGAATAAAATGCTTTAATTGAACGGAAATTAATTCAGTATTGTGTTTTGTGAATTTGCAACCGTAAACTTGCAAGTAGAAGAGTTAAAACTAATGACACACCCGATGAAAAAGAGGTGTGTTCCGCTAGCACCTCCACAACGAAATTTCAATATTTTTTTTTAATAGCGTAATTTTGGGCTTTTGTGGGCACCAAAGCTACATTTTTGGGTTTTTAAAGCTTTTTCAAAAGACCGACTTTTGGGTAAAGGTACTGTCCGCAAACACCTTCTCTGCGAAAAATTTGCGAAATTGAAAAAATTAAAAGCGCTAGAATTTTGAGGTTTTTTGGGCTCTCCAAAGATGCCAAAATTAGTTTTCAAAAAACAGCCTCTATCTCCTAAAAACTACTCGCAAAATAAAATATGCACTCAAGCTGAATGTAAGCATATAAGAATTTTAGGCTTCTTTGGGGCTCTCCTCGGGCACCAATACTGATTTTTGGGCTATTTTAGTTTTCTCCAAAAACGGATATTTGGGGTGCAGGTACTCTTATCCAACACCTCCACTAAACAAGATTGAAAATTTTTAAAAATCAACAGCGCCAGAATTTCGAGCTTTTTTTGTCTCTCCAAAAAAGCAAAAATTAATTGTTACGAAAGAACCCCTATCTCTTGAAAACTACCATCAAAATTAAATATGCACTCAAGATAAATGTGAGCATATCAGAATTTTGTTTTTTTTTCGAGCTCTTCTTTTAACTAGAACTGATTTTTGAAATTTTATATTTAAAAAAAAAACGGCCTTTTTGAGGTGGAGGTGCTAAAATCTTTGTCCTTCTTTGGGCTTTTCAAACCTGCAAAAATTAATTCTCAAAAAGCAGCCCCTCTCTTCTAAAAAATACCCTTAAAATAACTTACGGTAACAGACCAAATGTAAGCATATCCGAATATCAGGTTATTTAAGGCATCCCAAAACACTTAAAAATTATTTTTTTAAATCAACACTGTCTCTTTAAAATCAAAATAAATCAAAAGTCTATCATTTCGGGGTGTTCACAGAACACAGTAGCATTCCACAAACCTTAGAAGCTACCTCTATCACATTAAATAAAACACGTGTCACCTGCCTAAGACTAAAACCACAAAAAAATTTCAATTAAGATTAAACACCCCAAACAATATTTGAAGACTCTAGTTAATATTGGGATCTAAAGTCTTGAGTGCGCTAGTGTCGCGAACTCGCGATAATGTCTGACAGCACCTCCACCCCACAAGTCTGTTTTTGAGAAAAATATAAAAATTTGAAAATCAGTATTGATGACTGAGAAGAGCCAAAAAAAACTAATATTTTGATATGCTTACATTTAGCTTGAGTGCACATTTCATCTCGAGGGTAGTTTTAAGGAGCTTTAAATAGGGGCTGCTAGCACCTCCACACCTAAAGTCCGTTTTTTTTGAGAGAAAAATAAAACAACCCAAAAATTAGTATTGCTGACCAAAAAGACCCTAGAAAAAGTCTAAAATTTGAATATTCTTGAATTTAGTTAAAGTGCATATTTTATTTTAAGAGTAGCTTTTGGGAGATAGGGGTTATTTTTTTAAAAATTAATTTTTGCATTTCTAGAGAGCCCAAAAGCACAAAAGTCGGTTTTTTTGAAAAAATTAAAAGAGCCGAAAAATCATCTTGAAAAAAGCCTGAAATTCTGATGCTGTTGATTAACATTTTTTTATAATTTTTTGGAGTAAAGGTGCTGAGGGACAGAATCTTTACCCAAAAGTCGTTTTTTTAAAAAAAACTAGAATAGTTAAATAAACCAAAATAATGGCGTGGAGAAAATATTGAAATTGCGTTGTGGAAGTGCCAGCGAAACGCACCTACGATAAAGGGTGTGAGCTTCGGCAAAGGAGTTGGTAATATCGTATTATTGTAAATTAAAGAAAAAGACTGATTTCAGCGGGCGTCATTCTATAAAATCATAATTATAATAAAATTATACTTCATTGTCCTCGCAATTTTTTTAGCATTTTGTTGACAGGCAGAGATGCTTTACAGCTTATTAACCAGTAAAAGCTTATCACCTTTAAGAGCACCGATGATCAGGATGACTAGCGTAACAGAATATTCCAGGTATTCCCTACGCAATTATCTTATAAGGACCTTATACCTCCC
>JAUELO010030210.1:0-10709 GCA_032357855.1 Amphibolips quercusostensackenii | reverse complement strand
TGGTACAAAATTAATTTTTTTTTGTGAAAATTTAAGAAAATGTTATTTTTCTATTAAAAATCAATCTCGTTTACTAATAATTTTTTGTTGTTGTTAAAAATGTATCTTTTTTGGTAAAAAATCCATCTTATTGGTTTAAAATACATTTTTTTGATTATTGATTCATCATTGTAATTGAAAATTCATCTCTTTGGTTGAAAATTTAAATACTTTTGTAAAAAAATTAATCTTTTTGGTCAAATATTCACTATTTTGAATATTAATTTATTATTTTAGTTAACAATTTATCTGTTTAGTGAAAAATTAAAATATTTGGTTAAAATTTATTTTTTTGTCGGAAATTGTTTTTTTTCCTGAATATAAACTATTTTTATTTAAAAATTTGAATTTTTGGTTGAAAATTTATTTATTTTGTTGATAATTTGGATTTTTTGACAGAAAATTAATCTCTTAGGTTGAAAATTCCTCTTTTGCTGGTAGTAAAATTAATCTTTTTGGTTGAAAGTTCATTATTTGGTTAAAATGTCATCATTTTAGTGAAAAATTTATTATTGAGTTGAAAAATTATAATATTTTGATCAATATAGTTTTTATTTGAAACTAATCTAATTCAGTTACAAATTTACGTTCTTGGTTGAAAATTCGCCTCTTTTGTAAAAAAGTAATGTCTCTTATTTAAAGTTTAATATTTGAATTATTAATTCATAATTTTGATTTAAAATTCATCTGTTTGGTTGAACAAAAAGATTTGTTTGAAAATTTGTTTGAAAATATTTTTTCTTTTTTAGTTGAAAATTCCTCTCTTTTTCTAGAAAATTAATCTTTTCTGTTTTAAATGTATTCTTTAGATTATTGATTCATCATTGCAGATAAAAATTCATCACTCTAGTTGGCAATTTAACTGTTTTGTTGAAATTTATTTTTTTCAACAATTTTTGTTTGTTAAAAAATGGTATTTTTTATTGAGAAATTCAACTTTTTGTTTGAAACTCCATGTATTTCCTTGAGAATTCGGGTTTTTTAGTAAAAAATTAATCTTCTTGGATAAAAATTCAAGTTTTTAGTTGCAAATTTCTCTTTCCTGGTAAGAAATATCTTTCCGACTCAAACTTTATTATTTTGATTAATGATTCATTATTGTGGTTGACAATTCATCTTTTTGGTTGTCAATTTAACTATTTTGTTAACATTTTTCTTAACATTTTTTTTGTTGATGAAAATTAATCATTTTTATTTAATATATTCAACTTTTTGGTTAATAACTCATCATTTTAGTTGAAAATTCATCTGTTGAGTTAGAGATAAAAATATTTTGTTAAAAATTATTTTTTTTAACTAATCTTATTCAGTTAAAAATTCAAATTTTTGATTGAAAACTCCCCTTTTTTCGTAAAAAAGTGAATTTTCTTCGTTTAAAACTCAATCTTTTAAATAGTGGTTATTCATTTTAGTTAAAAATTCATCTGTTGGGTTAAAATTTTGTTTGTTGAACATTATATTTTGTTGTTAAAAATTATAATTTTATTAAAAAATAATCTTATCGGCTTAAAATTCTTTCTTTTAATTACTTATTCATCATTGTAGTTGAAAATTCATCTCTTCGGTTAAAAATTTAACTATATTGTCGAAATTTTTTTTTATTGAAAATTGTTTTTTTCGTTAGTTTATAATCAATCATTTCTTTTTGAAAATTTAACTTTTTGTTTTAAAATTAATGCATTTTCTTAAGAATTCGGCTCTTTTGATAGAAAATCAAACTCTTGTTAAAAATTCGTATTTTTGGTTAAAAATTTCCCTTTTCGAGTAATGAATAACTCTTTTTGGTTTAAAATTCATTCTTTGGAATGATAAATCATCATTGTAGTTGAAAATTCATCTTTTTGGTTGATAAGTCACCTATTTTGTTCCAATTTTATTTTTTGTTAAAAATTATATTTTTTGTTAAAAATTATATTTTTTGTTAGAAATAGTATTCTCTCATTAAAATTTCACGTTTTTTAGTTGGTAATTCTTTTTTTTCTTTGGTTAAATAATCTTCTTTTTTTGCAAAAAAATTAATTTTATTGGTTTAAAATTCATTCTTTTGATTAATGATTTATTATTTTAGATGAAAATTCATCTCTTTGGTTGATAATTAGAATATTTTGTTGACATTTATTTTTTGTTAAAAATTTTCCTTTTTTTAATTAATAATTTTAATTGGAAAATTCAACTTTTCACAAAATTAATGTATTTTATTCATAATTTGTTTTTTTTATAGAAAAATAATCTGTTTGGTTGAAAATTCAAGTTTTCAGTTGAAAATTTCTCTTTTCTGGTGAAAAATTATCTTCTTGGTTTGAAATTCACTCTTTTCATTTATGATTCATTTTAGTTGAAAGTTCATCTGTGCGGTTAAAAATTCAATTATTTCTTTTAATTTATTTTTTTTTAAGGAAATCGTTTTTTTTTTTATGAATATTAATTATTTTTATTTGAAAATTTGACTTTTTGGTTGAAAATTGGTGTATTTTGTTAAGAATTTAAATTTTTTGGTAGAAAATTAATCTTCTAGGTAAAAATTCCTCTTTTGTTGGTAGACAATTATATTTTTTATGTTGAAAATTTTATTTTTCTATAAAAAATTACTCTTATTTAAATTTAGATTCTTTAGTTGAAATCTTGTTTGATTGTAAATTATTTTTTTTTTATCTAAAGAAATTCCTCTTTTTTGGTCAAAAATTAATCTTTTTGGTTTAAAATTCATTCTTTTAATAATTGATTCGCTATCGTAGTTAAAAATTCATCTCTTTGTTTGACAATTTAACAATTTTGTTTGTATTTATTTTTTGTTAAAAAATTTTGTTTGTTTATTAAAAACTAATTATTTTTATTAAAAAATTTCACTTTTTGATTGAAAATTTATGTGTTTTGTTGAAAATTCGGGTCTTTTGATAGAAATTAAACTTTTAGTTGAAAGTTTAAATTTTTGGTTAAAATTCCTCTTTTTTGGTGAAAAATTAATTTTCTTGGTTTGAAATTAAATCTTTTGATTAATGATCCATTATCTTAGTTAAAAATTCTTTATATCTGGTTGAAAATTTAACTATTTTGTTGAAAATTAAAAAAAAAATTTTTTTTTGTTGCTGAAAATTAATCATTTTTATTTGAAAGTTCTACTTTTTTGTTAAGAATTTATGTACTTTGTTTAGAATTCGGGGTTTTAGGTAAAATATCATTTTTTTAAGTTAAAAATCCCTTCTTTGTTCGTACAAAATTAATTTTTTCAGTTAAAAATTTAAGTTTTTGGTTGAAAATTACCCTTTTTTGTTAAAAAATCAATTTTCTTGGTTCGAAATCCACTCTTTTCAATAACGATTTATCATTTTAGATGAAAATTCATCTATTTGGTTAAAAGTTTAATTATTTGTTGAAATTTATTTTTTTTATGGAAATTGTTTTTTTTGTTGATGAATATTAATTATTTTTATTTGAAAATTAAACTTTTTTTTTGAAAATTGATGTATTTTGTTAAGAATTAGGATTTTTTGGTAAATGATTAATCTTCTAGGTTAAGAATTCCTCTTTTGTTGTCAGGCAATGATATTTTTTGTGTTGGAAATTTCATTTTTCTATAAAAAATTACTCTTGTTTAAATTTAGTTTTTTTTAGTTTTGATCTTGTTTGGTTGTAAACTCTTCTTTTTTTTTTTGGTTAAAAATTTCCTCTTTTTTTGGGTAAAAATTAAATTTTCTTGGTTTAAAATTCAAGTTTTTTGTGAAAAATTAACTTTCTTGTTTTAAAATCCAATCTTTTTCTTATTAAATATGAATCTTGTTTCACTGTAAATTCTTCCTTTTTTTCGTCAAAAAATAATCTTCTCGGATTCTATAATCTTGCGGGATCGCAGAAGCAAATATCAAGGACAACATTTTGCGTTTTGTCCTACAATGTTGCTGCACACGAGCTATATGCATAATAAGTTATAAATTGTACTTATAATTGTAAGAAATTGAATCAGTTTATAAATCTGTCGAAGGATATTTGCCTCGCATATCACATCTAATTATTTCAATCATGTTCCATCCTAGTTCCTCTTGCGTATTGTGTCAAGGTCAAATATGATCTTAGATAACCTGATCATTAATAATTTCGAATAAAAAAAAATAACTAAAATGATAAATTTTAACAAAGGGATTAATTCTCAATCAAGAAAATTAATTTGCTACCAAAAAAGATAAATTTTCTACTAAACTTATGAATCTTCAACCCAAAAAAAAAATTATTTTTAACAAAGTAATTCAATTTGTAACCAAGAAGTTTATTTTTCAACCTATCTGTGAAATTTTTAAGTAAAAAAAATGAATTCATGACAAGACTGATAATAAATATTAATTTTTGAACAAAAAAAGGTAATTTTTATAAAATAGGTACGTTTTCATCCAAATAGATGAATTTCTAACTAAAATTACGCATTTTCAACCAAAATTTATTTTGGTTTTTTTTTTTATTTTACATGAGGAAGATTTATTTTCTACTAAACATGAAGACGAAATTTAAATAAAATAGTTAAATTTTTATGCGAAGAGATAAATTTTTAACTAAAATGATAAAGCTTGAAAAAAATGAATTTTCAACTCAAGATTTCAACATTTAACGAAAACGTTCAATTTGCAACATAAAAGATGATTTCTTAATCCATAAGATTAATTTTATTCCCAAAAAATACGAATTATGAACAAAATACGTAAATTTACAATCTAATAGTGCAATTTTATATAGAAAATATCAATTTTGAATTAAAAATAGCAATTTTTATTTCTAAATGGAATAGTCGGACTTTTAGTATAAAATTTTTGGTTCAGACAAAAAAAAAAACTAGTTTCAAACCAAATATTTATATTTCCGAACAAAGAGATTAATTTTGAAGAAATATATAATTTTCCAAACAAGAAGATTATTTTCTTTGAAGAAATACGAATTCTCAACCAAATACGTGAATCTTCAACGAAATACATGAATTTTCAATTAAGCAGTTAAATTTTCAACTAAAAAGATAAATTTTTAGCCAACTAGCGAAATTTTTTTACTTAAAAGGTTAATTTACAACCAAAAATGAAATGGCTACATTTTCGGTAAAAATTACTTTTAAACCAAAAGTTAATCGTATTTTTAACAAAATAGTTCAATTTTTATTTAAAATAGTTGAATTTTTAACCAAAAATGTGATTTGTGGCCAAAAAATGAATTCTGAACATAATAATTCAACATTCAACCAAATTGTTGATTTTTTAACGAAAAAGAATATTTTTGTAATTCAGAAGATTAATTTTCTTGCAAAAAATAACAATTCTCAACCAAATACACGAATTTCCAACCAAGCAGTTAAATTTTTAACTAAAAATATAAATTTGTAACCAAAAAATGAAATAACTAAATTTTAAGTTAAAAATGAAATGACTAAATTTTCAGGTAAAAAAATATTTTATGAACCAAAAATTAATCGCATTTTCAACAAAGTAGTTATTTTAATTCAAAACAGTTGAATTTTCGATGAAAAATATGAATGCTGAACAATAAGGACAACTCTCAACCAAACAGCGTAATTTTCTATCGAATTATGCATTTCTCAAGCTAAAAAGTAACTTTTCTATAAAATAGCTCAGTTTTTAACCAAAAAGAAAAAACTTTTAGGCTGCCAGATAAATTTTTTACCAGGAAAGACAAAATTCCAACTAAATTTTTGAATCTTCTAACAAAAAAAAATGAATTTTTAACAAAGGTATTCAAATTTTAACCAAGTAGTTTATTTTTCAACCAAATTGTGAAATTTTTAAGACAAAGAAACGAATTTTTTGCAAAACATTTTAATTTTCAAGCAGTAAATATTAATTTTTGACAAAAAAGTTAATTCTCAACCAAAAAGTTGAATTTTTAACAAAATAGGTACGTTTTTAACCAAAGAGATGAATTCTTAACTGAAATGATAAGGTTTGAACAAAAAATCTGCCCGCCGCGCGGGCACATTCTCATCGCGCGCGGCTCGCAAGTTTGAGCGGGCCTAGAACGCGCGTCTTTCGAATATTGCGCTTCGCGCTCGGATATATTTAGTCCTAGCGTTTCGCGCTCGGATATTTATTCTTTGCACTGGAAATACTTGAATGAAACTTCATCAAAAATATCTCTTCCAGATCCCAGTATATATATATATGCATCTTCATATTTTTAATTTTCTGCGTAATTAATTAGAGTTGAAGATGTTAAAAAATAAATTGTTCAAAGCCCTATAAGCTTTAAGGTTCACGTTCTCATCGTGAAACTCGCGCTACGCGCTCGGTTTTTTCTGAATTACCTCACAATAAAAAGCTACAATAGGATTTTTGTCATCATATTATTTTTGATGATAAAACAAAATGTCCTACAAGTCTTTTTTTATACTTTCTATGTAACTCGCGTCTTTGAGCGTAATTTTGAAATTTGGATTTTTGCATATGAATTTCGGTCAATAAATTCAAAACGGGGATTTATAAAGTATTCATAAAATTCATAAATAATATAAATTATAATTTATGAAATTAATAAATATATTTAATAATAAATATTTATGAAAGATATTTTATATAGATTTTTTATATAGATTCTATTTTATATAGATCTTTTATAAAGATTTATAAAATATTCCGAAGAAATTTTGTATGAGTTTTTAAATGCTGAAATCAATATGTCGCGTCGTTTAGTTCAAAATTCAAATTGTGGACTTTTTTTAAGTATTTTCAATAAATAAAATCAAACTGACAAGTCATATCGAAAAATTATTAAAATAAATTTTGTAGAACTTTTTAATAACTGCAATGCCTTCTGAAATTTCGTTCTGTATTTTGCGCCGCTTAGTTCGAAATTATAATTTTGGATATTCTCTATAGCACTTTTGACAAATGAAATTAAAATGACAAGTCTTATCAAAAAATGGTTCAAAGAAGTTTTGTAGGACTTTTAAAAAACCCCTTTCAAGACTTTTTCTCGTATGTTCCATGGTTTGTTTCAACACTTAAATATTGAATTTTACCATAGTATTTTGAATAAATACAATCAGAATGAAGCGTACGATCGAAAAATGTTTAAAACAAATTTTGTAAGACTTTTAAAAAGCTACAATTGAGGGTACGGATGCAATAGCGGGACGAGTGCTCGAAAACGCAAAAAATTATTGTCCAAGCGGCTTGAGATATACAAATTTTAAAGTTAAAAAAAAAGAATAAAAAAAAATATTTGCTTGTAGAGAATGATAAGACGAAACTTTTCTCTATTTGAAGTTTTTTTTTGAAATGTATATTTTTAATAATAAAATTGAAAAAGTGTAAAGGAAAATTTCCCTGAATTCAATTATTTTTTAAAACATAAATCGTCTTTACTTATACAAATATTATTGAAACTGTTTGAAATTTGGTACACACAAGCACTATACCCTAGCGATGCCTACAAGATTAAGAAAAAAGTCAAAACTGCCAATTGTTTATTAATAATTAATTGCGAATTGAGACCTGACGGTAAGCACGTTTTTTTAGTTTAAACAAAGAAAAGTATCGAGTAAACTTTAAAATTGAAACGACTTTGAGCGAGGCATTTGTTCCTTGCTATTTAAGAAAGATTTCTAAACATTTTCAGATTAATTAATTAAAAATTAGCGGAAATATCCATTTTGTAAGAAAGCACGCGACGCCGTCTACGATTCCATCGTTAGCAGATTCCAGCGCTTTTCAAGGTTTGTACTTTCGCCTGTACTCATCTGTAAAGGACTCCTCTTTTCAATAACTAAACATTAAGAAACTTACCCCAATTAATAGAAATCGACTGCTTTGTATTTTAGACATTTCGTCGTTTCAGTGAATTAGCAAATAACTAATAATAGGAAAATTTGTATTTCGCAAGTTCTTCCACCCTTTATTTTGTTTTCTTTCCTAATAATTAGATGTTTAAATAAATTGTTTCAAGAATTTATTATTGTTTATAGCCATTTCCTCTTAGAAAAGAGTTAAAAAGTGGCGTTTTTTCTGAATTTTTCCACTTTTGGTCTACTTTTAAATTACAGTAAGATAATAATTAATTCATGTTAACAAGCATAATTTTTCAAACAATTTATAATTATTTTTGATGATATTCTGATTAAATATTCTTAGAAAGTTGCGGTTTTTTCCTGAAATTTTAAACTCTTTGTCTACTTATTACTTAGAGTGATATAATAATTAATTACTGTATTTCAACAAGAATAATTGCTTAAACTAATTATTACTGTTTTTAACTATCTTTTTCTACATTACTGCTAAATAGTTAATAATTATTCTGATATTTTTGCCCTTTTGTCTACTTTTCACTTCGTGAGGTAGTAATTAATGCAAGCTAACAAAAATAATTGTTTTTAACCATTTTTTAAAACTTATAACTATCTACTCTTAACATAATTTTTAGGGCTCAGTAACTACTTTATAAAAAACTTACATTCATTATATGACCCATACAAGAAATTTACAAAATATTTCAAATATTCAAAGCAAAATTAAAATATTTAGAAAAAACCGTTGCTTTTTAGAAATAATCTCAGAGAAGATCGTATAAACAATGACAAATTTTTTAAACTTTAATTAATTATTAGTTCACGGAATGAAAAAGTTCATAGAAAGTGCAAAATTTCGGAAAAAACGCAACTTTCTGGCATTACTATAGGAAAAGATAGTTATAAACAATAATAATTTGCTTAAGCAATTATTTTGTTAAATATTATTAATTTTTACCTCGCTCTAAGTTAAAAGTTCACTAAAAGTTAAGTATTTTATAAAAAACCGCACCTTTCTGGTATAATCCAAAGAAAATATAAATAAAAATAAAACATTTAAGCCATTATAATTAATTATTAGCTCATTGTGATTGAAAAGTGGACAAAAAGTGAACATTTTTCTAAAAAATTGCAACTTTTTAACATTAATAAAGGAAAGTATCATTATAAACAATACAATTTTTAATAATTATTTCTGTTAAATTTACTTGATTATTGCCTTGCTCTGACTAAAAAGTTGAAAACCAGTTGAATAATTCAGAAAAACCGCGACATTCTAACACTGCTCTTAGAAAGAATTGCATGATCCAAAAAGCTTGTTTGAAAATGTAACTACTATTTGGAAAGTTGTTTTTTTTTTGTTGAAATTTTTTTTACTGAAAATGTAACTATTCTTATTGAATATTCCAAAAACTGAATTGAATTTCATAACTTTGTTTGAAAATGTTATAAATCAATTCTTTTAACTGAAAATATAATAATGTAATTCGTACACCATTTATCTTTTTTAGTTGAAAATTAGTGTATTTTGTTGAAAATTCGTCTTTTTTGGTAGAAAATTAATCTTTTTTTTTTTTAATTAAACTATCCACTTACATATTAATCTATTTTGTTGGAAATACACTATTTTGACTAGAAAGTAAGGATTTTGAAGCGGTTTAAACTAAACTTATTATAAGAACCATATTAATTTCACGTAAATACGTACTGAATTTTAAGTATTACAGGATCAAATAAAAATTTGTTTGAATTATTATCGAAATGCATGGACATAATTTTTTTCCAAAATTAGTTTGAAATTTTATTAATAATTCAAATATCCATTAAAATATAATAAGTTCGAAATTATTTGAATGTTTTGATGAAAATAATTCTTTATTTATTTTTATGCTGTAAGCCGATTAATTAATGACAGATTCATTTTTTAATATTTAACCACATAAAGATTGATTTTTTGTTTGTTAAGTAACAAAAATTGTTTATTCACATTATTGTTTCAAAACCACTAATGCTTTTATGATTTAACAATGTTTCTGGATGCGCTGATTTAAAATAATAGCAGTATATTTTGATACGCTGTTACTTGTTACTTTTCCACTAAAATTTTAACTTTTTTAAGTATTGTGAGAATGTATTAATAAATCATATTTTATTGGAGAAAAGTTTCAATAAAAACATATAATGTAATGTTATTTAAACATTTCAATGCAAACAGGTGTATACTGATTTTTATATTGTGAACTGTGTAACAGATCGAATTATAATTTTAAAAATTGTAGGTAATAATGTTTGAATGATTTGGCGATGCAGTATTTTGATGCCCTTTAGAAAAATGGCCGCAAAAGTACTCGCAAATGTCATTGTACAAATATTATCTTTTCTGATGGTTTCAACATAATTATATTAATTATTAAAGGATATTTGTTTCCGGATGTATAACGTTGGTTAATTTGTTCACTTGAAATATTCAAATGATGCCTCGCCTTTTATTATTAATAATAGTAATCGTAAATGAAATAATTCTTCGTTAAATAGATTCACTGAATACATTCTTTCAGAATCTAATTTTCAGTGGTAAAAAACTTTCAACAAACAAATAATTATTCGAAAATTGTTTTGATGATGAAAATTCATCTTAAAGTTTGCGCGCGTATACTAGTCTAGTACAACAAAAAAAAACATAATACTGGGTACTTTTTATGATTGTACTGTATACATTTATTATATTATTGTTATTCTATTTATTGTATACACAAACAGTGCAATCTATAATAAAATGTACGTTTAAAGTTTCAAAGTGTTGAAACAAATTTTAACAACGACATTCCCTCTTTCAGGAATCCTTTCTTATACACATAATTCCTTTCTGATAAGTGAAAGAAAAAAATAATAATTTAAC
>JAUELO010030193.1:0-10710 GCA_032357855.1 Amphibolips quercusostensackenii | reverse complement strand
GAAAGTAGATATAAGAAAGCTGTAAATATTGTAAATAGTGGATAAGTACGAGGTTTTAGCTACGAGGGTAAGAGGGTGCGAGGCGAGGCGGTGCGTGCGAGGCAATGCGTGCAAGGTGTGCAAGAGCGAGCGGTTTTAGAGCTGAGGTATGGATGGATGCTAATTTCAAAGTTAGTTCTTGAGAAAATTCTGTCAGAAAAGAAAGTGTAAGCAAGTCAATTTTTGAAGTCAATCGGGCCGAAAAATAAAAGTTTATCTATCTCTATCTATATTAAGCAAAAATTGAATTATTAAAAAAAACATTTATCACGCTTTTAAAATAATTTCTTGCGAGCGAAAAAATTTGCTTGACATTTTCAGATTTTTCCAAGTTAACCAGGTAGAATAGACACTAGGGTGATCTAAAAATGCATTGTGAATTTTTTCTCTTGGATTTTTATGCATATGGTCTGTTAATTTGTTCAAATTCACAACAAAATAAATTTGTATGTAGAAAAAATTAAAGGCTTTTACCAGTATACAGATGTTATATTATGGTAATCATCAATGCGTTTCGGACTGATTTTCAATCCCTTTTTAAGATGTACATGTATTTTAAAAAGATATTAAGAAGATTTTGATAAATCTGAAAAAAAATAAATATTATTATATTACATAAATAGGTAAAAAATTATTCCATTGTATAAATTTTGTTTGCATAATAGATTAAAAATTTTACTTGAGTAAAACGAAGATTGTAGAAGTTATATCTTTTCTCATGTTTCAAATGAGAAAAGCAGGTTTTTTGTATTTCAAAATTGTTAGAGATTTTTAAATTTGTTTAAAAGCATTTTGTTAGTTACATAAAAAGATAATTTTAATTACATCAAAAGTGTGTTAAATTATATATTTGAGCAAAGAAGGCAAACTCGCCTGAAATGATTTTTAAATTTGGTTATTTTTCAAAATAATATATACAAGATATACAAGGCTTAAAGTATGAATCATTTTTATAACTTACAGAAATGTATCCTGGAGTATGCAAAAATTATTAAACTTCATTTTTATAACAATTTTTTTGGAGAGAGAGTTTGGGCGAGTGACATCACATGTGGTTAACGTTATAATAAAGTTTTGAGGTTAAATAAATCAAGATATTTCAGAAATGGGCGGGAAAAGTAATTGAATTCAAAAGAAATTTTTTTAAATGTGATTAAGTTTTTTTACGTAAGATCAGGTTATTGTAAATACTACTTAAACCTTATATATTAGTTTTGGAATCAACTGAAGTTTTTTCTTTTTTTATATAAATTATTTCAAGATTATTCTTTTATCCAAATTAGATTCAGTTGCAAAAATTTTTACATTATTCAAATTAAAATCAAAAGTATTATTAAAAGCATAGGCGTCTTTTGCTAAAGCTGTATTATTCAATTTTTTTAAATAGATTTTTCATGTTCTTTAGATCTAACTGATAATGATCTTCTAGACTGACTAACATATACTTTGTTACAATTTATACATGTAAATTTATATACTAAATTAACTATGTTTTCTTTCTTAGTGATATCTTTAAAATTTAGAAAAAGTTTCTTATCAAAATTGTTTTTTATTGAAAAAACAACTCTGATATTATTTGTTTTTCATTCTAAAAAGGATTTCATCGAAATCTTGAATAATTGAAAAAACCATAATATTTTTAGATACATAGTTTGTATTATTTAATACTAATTGTGTGTGATTTCTAGGTTTTGCGGGAGACTTGTAACGCTCAGTAATCTTTGTTTTAAACAAATCAATAGGATAACCATTCCTTAATAGTATTTTTTCTACAATTTCTGAGTTTTTGTTATGAAATCATTTATCAGCTAATCTTACAGCTCTATCTACTAAGCCATAGATTACCCCAATCTTGTTGTACGTAGGGTGATGTGAGGCAAAATTCAAAAAACGTCCTGACCATACTGGTTTTCTACATCAGTTAGTGATAATTCTATTGTTTTCTATGATTGAAGTTAAATCATGAAAGTTCATTTTATTATCGTTAGAGAGTTCAAGTGTAAATTTTAGTTTTTCATCAATGGGATTGAATTTTTTTTAAATGCTGTTAATTCTATTTTTTAGAATGCAAATTAAAGTATCATCTATTTAACGAAAATAGAATAGTATTGGCCCATAGGTAGACCAAAAATTTCTTGATAATAATTATTATTGAATTATCAGTATAAAGAATTCAAACATAATTCTAAAGCTTTTTTTAAGCTCTCTTTGTTAAAAATGTGTATTCTTTTAATTCTTTCCATTTTCTATCAATAGATTATAAAATTAGTTTCCAAGAGATATTAGATATTAGAAACAATATCAAGTGATACGATAGTGAAATTGGCAGGAATATAAATTTTACTAACTTTTTTCTTAAAATACTAACTATCACAAATGTGATGTGTTGTTTTACCTACAATTTTTTGTAAAGATTTTGCGAGTGTTTTTGATAGATAAAAAAGAGGCGAACCAGGAAAAGAAGTGATAGGTCTTAAAGGACAATTTGTTTGTGAAGTTTTGGTAGACCATAGAATTTAGGTGCATTTCTATTTGTACAGTGTAAAAAAGTATAAGTTGCATCTGTTATGATTTCATTATCTTTGAATTCTTTTAAAAATTTTGTAAGTTAAGCTTGAATTTTATTGGTAGGATCAAATTTCATAAGTTCGTTAGTAAATTTATCTTCTAATAATTGTGAATCTTTTTTGATATAATCATTTTTGTTCATTATGACATTTTTGCTTCATTTATCTAATGTAATTTCAATGTGTTTAGTGCTAATGATAGAGTATTCTAAATTTGTTTTTAAATTTGTAATTAAGAAACTTTTTTAGTTGTATGGAATACCAAATTCAAATAATTATGATTCACAAAATAATCTTTAAAAAACTTAAAAATTTCAAAAAAAAATACAGATCTTATTATAATTACAGCAGATAGATGTAGCAAAAATGTCATAATGAACAAAAATGATTATGTCAAAAAAGGTTTACAATTATTAGAGGATAAATCTAGCAAACTTACAAAATCAGAAGAAGAATTTAAAGGTAATGAAATCATAACAGATGTGACTTATACATTTTCACACTGTACTAATGGAAATGCTCCTAAATTCCATGGTCTACCAAAACTTCACAAACAAAATTTTCCTTTAAGACCTATCACTTCTTTTCCTGGTTTGCCTCTTTTTTATCTATCAAAAACACTCGCAAAATCTTTACAAAAAATTGTAGGTAAAACAACACATCACATTCGTGATAGTTGGGATTTTAGGGAAAAAGTTAGCAAAATTTATATTTCTGAAAATTTCACTATCGTATCACTTCATATTGTTTCTATGTACACTAATATCTCTTGGAAACTAATTCTAAAATCTATTGATAAAAGACGGAAAAAATTAAAAGAACACACATCTCTAACAAAAGAGAGCTTTAAAAAAGCTTCAGAATTATGTTTAAATTCTTTATACTGTCAATTTAATAATAATTTTTATTAACTAACTTTTGGTCTACCTATGGGATCTCCTATATTAGCGGCTGCTGCAAATATAGTAATGGAAAATTTAGAAAATAAAATCTTGAATAATATTAAATATCCAATACCATTCTACTTTCGTTACATAGATGATACTTCAACTTGCAATTCAAAAAATAAAATTGAAAGCATTTTCAAAAAATTTAATTCTATTGATGAAAAACTAAAATTTACACTTTAACTCTCTAACGATAATAAAATAAAGTTTCTTGACTTAACTTTAATTATAGAAAACAATAGAAATATCACTGACTGGTATAAAAAACCATTATGGTCAGGGACGTTTTTTAATTTTTGCTTCACATCACCCTATGTACAACAAGATTGGGGTAATCTATGGCTTAGTAGATAGAGCTGTTAAATTAGCTGATAAAATATTTTAAAACAAAAACTTAGAAATTGTAGAAGAAACACTATAAAGAAATGGTTATCCTATTGATTTGTTAAAAACAAAGATTGTTGAGCGTTACAAGTGTCTGACAAAACATAAAAATCAAACACAATTAGTATTAAATTACACAAAATTTGTATCTAAATAAATTATGGTTTTTCCATTCATTCAAGATTTCGATAAAATCCTTTTTAGAATTTTGAAAAAAAAAATAATATTAGAGTTGTTCTCTTAATAAAAAACAATTTTGATAAGACACTTTTTCCAAATTGTAAAAATATTACTAAGAAAGAAAACATAGTTAATTTTATATATAAATTTACATGTATAACTTGTAAAAGAAGTATAGGTTGGACAGTCTGAAAGATCATTATCTGTTATATCTAAAGAACACGAAAAATCTATTGAAAAAATTCGAATAATACAGCTTGAGCAAAACACGCCTATGATTTTAATCATACTTCTGATTTTACTTTAAATAATGTAAACATTTTTGCAACTAAATCTAATTTAGATAAAAGATTAGTCTTAGAAATGATTTATATAAAAAAAGAAAGAACTTTAGTTAATTTTAAAACTGATATACAAGGTTTAAGTAGTATTAACAATAACCTCATCTCATTAATAAAACTAAATAACATCAGAAAAAAGTTTTTTTTGGATTCAATTACTTTTTCCGACCATTTCTCAAATATCTTGATTCATCTAACCTCAAAACTTTGTTATAACGTTAACCACATGTGATGTCACTCATCCAAACTCTGTCTCCAAAAAAATTGTTATAAAAATGTAGTTCAATAATTTTTGCATACTCTAGCATAGATTCCTGTAAGTTATTAAAATAATTTATACTTTAAACTTTGTATATCTTGTATATATTACTTTGAAGAATAACCAAATCTTAAAAACTTTTCAGGCGAGTTTATCTTCTCTGCTCCAATATATAATTTAACATACTTTTGATGTAATCAAGATTATCTTTTTATGTTACTAACAAAATGTTTTTAAACAAATTTGAAAATCTTTTACAATTTTGAAATACAAAAAACTTGCTTTTTTCATTTGGAACATGAGAAAAGATATAACCTCAACAATCTTCGTTTTACTTAGGTAAATTTTTTAATCTATTATACAAACAAAATTTATGCAACGAAATAATTTCTTATCTATTGATGTAATATTAGAATATCTGTTTTTTTTTAGAATTATAAAAATCTTCCTAATATCTTTTTAAAATATATGCACATTTTGAAAAGGGATTGAAAATCAATTCGAAACGCGTTGATGATTATCATAATATAACATCAATATACTGGTTAAGGCCTTCAATTTTTTACATTATTATTAACCAGTCTGAAAAACTTGTATATGAATAATTTTTTTTCTGTTTTTAAAAAAATTATATTTTAAGGTGGCGCAAGTCCCATTTAGTATAGCAGATATATCCCATAAAAAAATACGTTTTTGTAAATTTTGTTGAGCATCGTTAATATAATGTAAATCAAATTGAAACTTAACATTTCTCTTCACAATTAGCCATAGTATACGCATAAAATATTTCTTTTTAAATGTCACCACCATAACTACATTTTATAGGATCCCAAGAAAAGCCCCATAAGTGAAAAAGTAGGTGTTGCTAGTTTTTGGCGCTTATTATGATTTTTTGACGTCTTTTAAATAAAAATTGTTCCTAATACATAAAATACTACTTTGCACTGATAATTAAATGCTTACATGAAATTCTTTCACAATTTATTATCGTTTTTAGCAATTTTCTCTCAGCATAGAGAAAAAAGACGCAGTTTTTTAAAAAATTGTCTACTTTTTGTCCAATTTGCAATTAAAGTGAGGTGACAGTTTATAAATGTTAACAAACATAATTTCTTAAACAATTTATTAACATTGATTTTTAAATAATCTTTGAATAATAATAGAAATTGCAGTTTTTTTGAAATATTTAACTTTTTCTTCATATTTTACTTGCAGTGAATTAATATTTAAGTTAAAAAAGCAAAAATGATTGTCTAAACAAATTATTGTTCTTTATAGCTACCCTCTTCTATATTATTACTAGATAGTTGCGGTTTGTTTAGAATTTAAAAACTTTTTGTTTACTTTTCAATTAGTGTAAAGTACTAATTGATTCAAGTTCACAATGATTTTTGTTTAAACAATTTATTATTGCTTATAATATTCTCGTTGCCTGATGGTGGAATGCTGCGAGCTTTCTCGAACTTACAACCATTTGGCCACATTTTACTTAGTAATTTGTGATTTTTTCTCAAATGTTTGATTTTTCTTTGGCTGTTTGGATATGAAGAAATAATAAGTAGAGATGAGAGAGAAGCCTATTTTAAACAATCTTCTTCTTTTTCATAAACATATTTTGCTGGAAGGGCAGTGACGTAAAAATACGTGCAATTTCAAATTTTTTCTTTACACTTTGCAATAAACTCCTTGTTGTATTTCAAAACAAAACTTTTACAAGACATTAACAGACTAAGTCCTCTCACATTCTCCTAATCATTTCATTCTTTGTTTTTCTCTCTTGTGTAACATAGCTTTTTTGTTTAAATTATTTTTTTGAATATTGAAAAAAAACAGGAAAATAATTTCCTTAAAAAAGTTTAAAAAGAGATTCTTGTTGTTCAAATAATCATGTTTGTTCTCTAGCATTAATTATCACATCACTAAGTAAAAGGTGGACAAAAAGTTTAGGAGTTCAGAAGAAACCGCAACTTTTTAGCACTTAACTGAGAGAAGATATAATAAACAATTATACATTGTTCAAACAAGTATGTTTGTTAACCTGCATTATTTATTACTTTACTGAGTGGACAGTGGGTGAAAGGTCAAATATTCAAGAAGAAACCACAACTATCCAACATTATTAAAGAGGAAGATGGTTACAAACAGTAATAACTTGTTTGAATAATTATTTTTGCTAAACTGAATTATTCATTAACTCACCTTAAGTGAAAAGTGGACAAATAGTTGTAAATTTAAAAAAAAACTCCAACTTTCTAGCTTTATTCAAGTTAAATATTATTGACAATAATAAACTGTTTAAGCAATTTTGTTTATTAATATTAATCAAGTATTATTTCTTCTAATTAAAAATTGGGCAAAAAGAAGAAAATCGGGTAAAAAAACCGCGATTTTCGAGATCTGTTCTGAAAGGAAGTTGCTTAAAACAATAATAAGTTTTGTGAAAAATTTATCTAAACATCTAATTATCAGTATAAAGTAGTATTTTGTATATTAAAAACAATTTACGTTAAGAAAACTGCAAAAAAATCATAAATAGTGCCTAAAACTCGCAAAACCTATTTTTTCACTTATGAGGTTTTTTGGGGCCCTATAAAAGAGACTTATGATCGTAATGTTTAAAAATTAATATTTTATTCTTATTTTATGGCTGAAGTGAAGAAAAATGTTGAGCTTTAGCTCGATTCACCAATAATTGATGACTACACGAGGATGACACCTGAAGGGCATCACAAGTATCATCCTTACCTCCACTTCGATCAAGTACCCAGACGGTACAAGACCGCAATGCGTTCAACAAAAACAAAAAAATATAGAAAAAAGGAAAAGTAGTCCCTAAAAGGACTATTAGTCTAAGTTAGAACTTATAATTATTTGCTCTGAAAAGAGCAGTTTTTGTTGACAAGTTCAATCCGCTTCTCTAATCCCAACAAGGACTGAAAGACCTCTGGTTATCGATGACAGCTCTCAAAGGGATCCGATGAGTTAGCCGGTAGTCGAAATAACGACAATTCCAAAATTCATTAAGCCTTCTTTTTATTGGTTGTAAGCTTCCTAGGTAGAGAGAACGGAGAGACTGTCGGCGGCTTGGCTTGGTTGGTTCTAGTGCGACGATACTCGAGGCGTCGGAGAGAGTAGTCGAGTCGATACTGCTTCAAATCTAGGCAAGGGTTGAGTGTTTTGCGTGGTTGATTTAAAAGTTCTTTATTTAACATAGAATTTTTACATGGGTGTATAGTAAATATACAATGCTTAAACTACATAATATTTGTAATTATTAAGGCTCCTGTTTCTTTATTGAAACTTGATCCTATCAACCCTTAAATTAATTGTGTTGCGCTGTTACTTTCGTAATTGGATACTGTTAACTTTTGCTAACTTTAATTGAAAGAAAATTCTTATCAAGCTTCATATATTTATAAATTTGCCTTTAAAAGTAAGATTAAATGCTAACGTAATATTAACAACGAAGAAAAGATGTTAAGACATACCTATATGTCAATTAATATTTAATATGGCAGTTTATACTTCATTTTAAATGGCAGTTTTAACCTAGTTTAGACGCGTGCATCCTGGAGTTCATTAAGATGGTCAATGTATTTTTCGTAGCAGTTTTATGTTTTTAAAAAAATTTTTTCATGCAGAAGGCTGAAAATAAGTTTTTTGTGGATAGTGGGATTTATGTCTCTAAGATTGGCACTTGCAATCATGCGCAGGCATTTATTCTGTACTCTTTGAAGCTTCTATATATCATTAGGGCAGGTGCTGCTCTGCGATGTGAAATTCTTCAGACATACTTCCATTGATAGTTACAACAAATTTCATTCTATCAAGTTTATAGATGAGGCCTTTGTGCTAAACAGTGTCGAATGCCTTTTTAAAGTCCAGTAGCACCATAGCAGTCGACATGTTAAGATTGAATTTCGTAATAATATAATTGGTTACTCTGAGCAACTGCTGTTGTGAACTACTCGGAGATCTAAATGCAAATTGCTCAGGAATAATAATTATATTTTTTGTCTCAAATATATTAATTCTTTTACAGATTATAATTAAAAAACTTTTTTCTAATTCAGATAGCAGGATTATGGGTCTATAATTTTGAGGGAACAATTTATCTTTGGCTGCCTTGTGACTTTTTTAATACTATATTTTGTATTTTATCAAGTCCTGGAGCTTTTTCTGGCTTTTCTTTACGGACTGCCTTTTTCATTTATTAAGGAGTGATTGAATTGACTTCGCTCGCATAAATTTTCGTATGTATAATTTCCCTATATTTAGTGTTGATAGTTCGCTCAATGTCATGTGAGCCCGTATTTTCGGTAAGATGGGGCACTTTTTTTAAAATTACAGACATTTTCTTAGCATTATCTTCGTTTCCAAAAATTAAGCCACTTCGCCCATGCAGGGTAGGTAATAAATTCTTTTTTTTATTTGTTGTAAAAGCCCTGGCCATACGCTACAATACATTATCTTTGATTTGCGAAACTTCCTATTTATTATTCCAGTTACTATTGTTATATCCTCTATATGAGCCTTTGAATAACTGCACAAAGCTTATTTTTAATTTTTTGTACTTCATCAAAATATGATCTTTGGTAGATTTTTCGAAGTTTATTCCTTATTTGAATTAGCTCTACTATGTTTTCAAATAATGTTTCAATATTTATACTACCCCCACAAAGAGGGATTGCTTTATTCATAGCATTATTAACGACATTGAGGAAACTATTAACACAATAATTAACATCTGCACACATTTTTCAGGCAAGTGATCGGAGGACAGCGCATTTACGACCTCAACTCTAGTATCACAGACAATATTTTTATTTATATTAATATCCACGATGCTTGGAATATTATTATCAGTTGGATACAGCGCATAACCATCTGGTGCAAAAATTTTAAACATGTTTTTAAGCGCATATTCACAGAGGACTTTTCCATCACAAACCCTACAGTCTCGATCGCCTTACTGTTTACAGGTACTTTAGTGTACTTGAGCTTATTCTTAATTAATATCAAAACACCAAGCTCGGCACGATGTTGCTGTCAGTCGCTCATTAGCTTTTGGAATTCACCTGGTGGTGAGTCCTACTTGTCAGTTGGTTGCGCTTGCGGGGTCCAGCTTCTCCTTTCCTCTGTTAACGGCTGCTGCGGAGCAGGATTAGCTCGCCTCAAAGGTGCAAAATTTTGCCTTGAACGCAGAGGTAACATTGTTGGTTTCTTATCAGGAACTGGGCTGTTTTTTCTCCTGCTTGTGATTTTTTGTAGGTGCTCCAGGTATTTAGGGCATTTTGGGTTGTTCGACACATGCTGCTGCTTACAGTTGGTATATACAGGTGGCTTTTCTTCTGTTTTATAACTCTGCGAGGTGAAGTGCGGCTTAATGCATTTGACGCATTTGGCGTTGTTTCTGCAGTTCTGAGATCCACGGCCAAACAGCTGGCATTGATAGCATTGCGTAATTATTTTCTCTACTTCTGTATCGCTCCCAGTAGAATCTCACGTGACAGATGCACTTGATCGATTTTATTGCTCTGAGATCTTGCATCGGTTTGAATTTGAGTATAAAGCTAGGGTGATTATATGGTAGCTTGTCTTTTTGCTTTATGGGCGTATTTTTTCACATGCCATTCCTTGTTCCTTATGGTCTTTGGTTATTTCTTGTAGCTTGAGATTAGGTAGGTCCTTCAATACAAGATACTTAGGTTTTTTAACTTTTTAGTTGGTACGTATATTACAGCAAGCCCATTCTGCTATTTATCTACATGCGCAAAGGGCTCGAAACACGCGTCACAGATCGTTCCGACTCTTCCACTCTATGCAGTTGATGAGGAGATGGGATGTTCGTTTGAGAGTTTGTCTCACTACGTCGGTTTGAGGGGCGCGCATTAATAAAATCATTACGCGGTAATGCCTGTTAACAGATAGCCGCTCTGTGGGTTCTCTCCGCGTCTCTGCGTTACATTTTTTAAGGGAAGCTGTAGTACATA
>JAUELO010030170.1:0-10711 GCA_032357855.1 Amphibolips quercusostensackenii | reverse complement strand
TGCTGTAACTTGTAAATGCGTAAACATAAATGGCTGAAGTTTTGACAGGCGTCATTTGAAGGATCAAGCTCGACAAATATGGTTCACATTAGTGAATACTAATGCCATCTCTTAGAATTTTCAGGTACTTATCAGACTGCCTAGTAAATGTATAAGCACAATGATTGTAGAAAGTTGTTGGGTATGGGATATTGATGCAATAACAAAATTACCTAAGTTTAGGAGTATCTGTGGACAATCAGAGAAAAACTTTTTTTTAAAACAGAAGCATCGTTTTCTTGTATCTTTTGTTTGAAACCAACGTATATTTTTTTGCAGAAACAGGTTTATTTTTTCAAAACATTAGATGAAATTTTTTGCAAACTGATCATGTTTACAGCAGAAAGATTTTTTTTTAAACAAATAAAAATCAGCTAAAACTTAAGTTTGAAAGGAAATTTGAATTGTGCCAAAAAGATGCGTTTTGACGCAGTATGTTTGACACAGGAGGATATTTTTTGCTAAGCAGATTTCTAACATTCATTTACGAAATTTCTATATGTTGCTTTACAAAACAATTTTTTCGATATAAATTATTAAGAATATTTTTAGTTCAAATTGGTTAACCAACTTTGATTTCACAATTGCATTGCTCGGCAAAAAGTCATTGAATATTGATTTTACAAACGCGGTTGAGATTTCTGGTAATACTTTTTCCTTATGATATGAAAATACCCATGTGAGGAGTAGAAGGACAGATCAAGGTCTACAAAATCATTTTTCTAATCACAGCAGTTTGTTCAAGCCTAAAAGATACGGCAACGCTTTCTCTACGTTGTCTGTGCTACTTAAACGTTTTCATAATTCTAAAGGTTTTGTGTGCAATAATAACCAATAGTAGTTGGTATCTGTAGTATTGAATGCATTATAAATGTCTTATTTACTATTTGGGAAATCTTCCTAAACAAATTAAGATCTTCATCAATACTCTCCCCCTGGCCATCACGATTATTCTGCATTCGGGTGGTAAAGCAACTTAATATAATATAGATTTCAAATCTGAATATAAAATAATACATATTTTTAAAACGGAAAGATCTGCCCGTAATATGTACTTTAACGAATTCTTTGTGACAACTGTTGTAATAAAGAAGTTACCTTGCAATGTGTAAGTATTCGTGACGAAAAATTTGTCTGATAGTGTAATTGGGGAATCTAAAATGCTTTTTATTATTTCTATTTTATGTTGTGTTGTATGGCTATAATAAAAATTTGAAAGTGCACCTAAATATTCATTTCCCAAAATCAGTTTGTTTTTACGTAATGGTTATTATTTCTGATGATCTCAACATTCATAAAAATAATTTTATTGTCTTTTGCAAGTTCGTGTTTTAATTGGACGGTAGTGTTATATGTATAAATAAAATTTTTTATATATTTTCTTCGAATTTATACTTTGAGATGATTAGAAAATTATTATACATAAGCCTGTTATAAACTTGTATTTTAAATTTTGATCTGTTCAAGACTTCAATTTACCAAATCCCTCACTATACCTGTAATATCAGCCGACGTCCCTGAAATTAGAGAACCCTTAGTGGTGCGATAGGTTTGCTTAAATAAATAATTGTCAATTTTGAAAAGAGTTCACTTAATTAAAAATTTAATACCTTTCTTAAATTCGACGAATGGAATTTGTGTGTTATTTCCAATGATATTTCATCTCTTTTAAATTCCCTTAAGAATAAAATCTATCAGAAGATTCTAAATAGCCATGAGACATTAAGTAAAACAAAAACATGGTTATTAGAGATTTTGATCTTAGTTATGGATTTATTAAATTTTATTGCATTTTTATCCAAGATTTTGATTAAAGTAAGGCATCTTAAATAAATTTGTTTAATTTCTTGGACGAAAAAAAGTGGGAGTGTTAATGTAAGATACAACTGGTGTTAGTGGATAATCTTTCTTATCGAAATTATCAGCTCACTTTTCATTCCTCAAGTAAACTGTAACTTTTTGTAAGGTTTTCACCGTATTCGTATTAATTTTGTTATCTGTTGCTTTATCATTCAGCATAACAGTAATCTTTTTTTTTTGTAATATTGAATTACCAGAACTACTGTATAATGGCCTTTACCGACGCGTGTTACCACAGAAATTAAAATTTGTCCTGTAAAAAGTGAAGAGTCAGCAAATATAATTCCCAAGACAGCCTGAGAAAATATAAACCGTTAGAAAGAAAATAAAAAAAGTCTTACTGCTAAGAAGGATACCAGATTTTTAGTATTTTGTTTACATTACAGGGTCACACAGCTAACACACGAGAAACGTATTCTTTACTTATGTCTAACGCACACAAACCTAATTTTATAACCTAAGTTAACAATACTACAAACAACGAAATTCTGTACAGCATAATATTGCACAGTGTATATCGTTTTGAATGGTCCTTATATACTAAACAGCAAAATTTTCACCGCTTGTGAGAAACAACAAGTGCCGGGACAAAAATTGTAAATGCCCTAAGACATATTTTATTTTCTAATTTCGTCGTTGAATAGTTTTCTGACATGGTTTATTTAAATGTGATATCATACTCATTTCATTTGATTATTTTTAATGCTAAGGATATTTAATTTGATGTAAATTTATGATGATAATTCATATGATATAGTATGATATTAATATTATTAATATTATATTAATATTATATTATATATCAATTAATTATTAATATTATATTATATATATTAATTAATTATTAAATTAATATTATATTCATCATATAAGTTGAAAGTTCAACTTTTTGGCATAAAACTAAACCATTCGAACTAATTATTCTAATTAAAAGTTTAACTTTTGTGTTTTTGTTGTGTTCAGGGCTGCGACTTGACTGGAAAATACCCGTAAATTTTATTGACCGGAAATTTAATCAAAAGCCGGAATTTTTTTTTTATTGCAGTAAAATTCTAGTTTTTATTATTTAAATAATTCCAGTCCATTTAGAAAGTGATTTCTACTTTATCTACTGTTTTAGGGTATGGAAGTGTGCTTATAAGCTCATGAATTCATTTCCTTATTCAAAAATTAAACTACTTGACGGAAAAATAAACTCATTTATTGAAAATTAATTTTTTTACGAAAAATTTGTCATATTTATGAAAAATTAATCTCTGCTTGAAAAAAGGATATTGAATATTGAAAATTAATTTTTCTATTTGAAAATTTAACTATTGTAGCAGAAAACTTCTCTATTTTGATAAAAATACGTTTTTTTGTAAAGTAATAGACTGTGGAAAAAAATGTAACTATTTTTTTTTTAATTTACTTTCTTTCTTTTCTTTCAATTGTTATTTTTTTCTGTGAAGAGCGGAAAAGTAAGGTAATATTTTTTCTACAAAAAGATAGATTTTTATTAGGTCTTAAATTAAAAATGTATCTATTTTTAAAATGAAATTTTTACTATTTTTCTGAAAATTACCATTTTTTTACTTAAAAATTCAACTATTTGTTTAAAAATTCATGTACTTTCTGGAAAATACGGGTTTTCATAAGAAATTGATCTTTGCGTTTCAAAATTTCTTTTTTTACATAAAAATTTCAACTATACCAGTTAAAGATTCATCATTTTAGTCGAAAATTCATCAGTTTGATAGAAAATTAATTTGTTTAAGTGAAAATTCAACTGTTTCATATTAAACTAAAACCGATCCTTGCTGATTTTAAATTTAACAGTTTGCATAAAATTTAGTATTTTTCAATAGAAAATTTAACTAATTTGTTGAAAAAAGACGTATTTTGTTAATAAGACGATTTTTCATAAAAAATTATTTTCTTCTTTAAAAGATTATCTTTTTGTCTAAAAATGATTTTTCTTATTTGAAAATTTATCTTTTTGGTCTCAAGTTTAATTATTTTATTAAAATATTTATCATCTTATTTCAGTATTACATAATCTTGGTTAAGAACTTATCTGTTTGGTTAAACATAAACTTTTCTAACTTCAAATTTAATTATTCAGGTTTTGGTTGACAATTTAATAAGATTTATTGGTTTTGTTAAAAACTAATAGTTTTGGTTCAAAATTCAACTATGCCAGTTGAAGCTTTATCATTAAGATTACAAATTCATTAGTTAGGTTGAGAATTAATGTTATCAACTATAAATGGAACTATTTCAAGCATATTAGTTAAATATTCATCATATAAGTTGAAAATTCAACTTTTTAGCATAAGACTCAACCATTAGAACTGATTATTTTAATTAAAAATTTAACTTTTGTATTTTTATGGAAAATTTATATTTTTTGGTGAAAAATTTAAGTCATTGTTCAAAAATTCAGTCTTAAAGGGTGTCCAGAATGAACGTGGAAAAATCAAATAAATGTTTCAGTCTTTCGGTGAATATTAAGATTTTACTCTTATTTGAATAGAAAAATTAAAAAACTTTACCAAGATAAACCACAAAATTGCCGGAAACTTTGAATCGCTTGCCGAACCGTCACTCTCATTTTTCTCTGAAATAACTTAAAATATGCATGTAAAAATGAATTGTAATTGAAGACCAAAAAATCAATTCTGTTAGTTTTAAAAGAAAAAATTGCACATATTTTTGTCTTTTTCTTACTCTTGAAATTAAAATGTTTTAAAGTGTTATATTTTGTAAAATATTGAACTACTTTAAAGAAAATAACTCGTTACCTAGTCTAAGAGTATTAGAAAACTGAATCAGGTTTATTTTCAATATTTCGATTTATTTAGGAATTAATCATTTTGTTGCTGCAAGTTATTATTCTACTATCTCTTTTACAACGTTTAACAATATTGTAAAAGCTTTTTCCTAAAATTGAGGTTGGTTTCCGATAAGTTCATGAAAAACACTTATCATATATTATTCCAACCTGGATCTTCAAAAAGATTCTAATAATATTGCTGCCTTTAAAAAAATGTTTCCTTTTTTAAAAGTTAACCACTTCAATTCTAAGGTCTTGTATTCTAAAATTTTATTTGAATCGATAAAAATTACGTTAATACTTTCTTTCTCTTTTTAAAAGTATTTTAGGATACGCTGAAACTTTATTTTTTCTTAATTTTCACTTTAGAAACAATCATTTCCTGCTGTTAAATAAATTTAAAAAAAAAATATTTCCCATTTAATGACTCGATTAAATGTATAAGTAAAATGATTTTAGAAAATAAATGTGTATGGGAGATTGATGATACAATATAACGCAGCAAAGCTCCAAAATGTCTAAGATGAATTCATGCATATTATTTTAGAAAGTTTCATACGTCGTGATACTAGCCAGGTTGGGTGTTTTCCGGCTAGATCTAGAGGTGGTTGTTGCGGATGTTCTGCGGAATTTAGGGTTGCCGGCGAGACCAACAATTCGCTACAAGCCGGTCCCCAGAGGACCGTGACTCGTGTTAGGCGTGGTGCGTGAGCAAATTCCGGAGAAACCGTGACTCAGTGTCCTGTGACAGGCGGCATTCTGTTGGCTCGAAGAAAGCGTGCTGAAGGCGATGCGCGGACTGGTAGGCTAGTGTTGTTCCGCTGAAGGAAGTGATCAAGTCGGTCCATCGACTCGAAGTTGGCTCGGCTACTGATCGGTGGCTGGTACTGGATTTGGACGGCTCCCTTTTCTGAGAGGAGATACCTGCAGGCCTGTGAGGCCTTTTAAGTTTAAAATTCCAGGTTGCGTCGGGGTCGCTTTGTCAGGGGTGATTTTGTTGGCGAGAAGGTTTCGCCGTTGTCGAGGGTTATCACTTGTTTGTCGTCGGTAGAGTCGTCCCAATTTTCGTTTCTAAAGGAGGAGATCGTGTGGACGTACAACTTGCCGAGGGCAGGAGCTGATTCTGTTGGGGTGGCTGGGATAGTGCGGTTGTCGGCCTTGACGGAAGTGACGAAAGTAGGCCTGGGAGGCAAGGGTCGGGTGAGGTATAATCGGGACGTGGGAGGAATGAAGACTACCGAGCGAACGATGGACTAAAAAGAGGAGAAAGAGGAGGAGGGACGTCAGTCCTTTGCACTAGGAGGGAAGAAGTCGCGGATGGCGGCTAAGCGACGACGGAAACGGGTTTGCTTGCCGGTGCGGGAGCGTTTACGGATACGTTCGGACATGGGAAATTTGTTAAAACGGTGATGAGTACTGGAAGATTTAGAAAAGGATGGAGGGCAGGGAGAGAGAGGAGAGAAAGACTTGCAAAGCGGCGGGAGCGCACCGGCCTCGAAAGAAAGAGAAAGAGGGAGGCTTGCGGAGCTACGGAGAGCATACTGGCCTCGGAAGAGAGAAAGAGAGAGAGATAAGGGCTTGCGGAGCTACGGTAAGCGTACTGGCCTTGGAAGAGAGAGAAGGAGAGAGGCTTGCGAAGCTGCGGAGAGCGTACCGGTTTTAGAGAAAGTAGAAAAAAAGGAAAGGATTAGGACTTGGCGGAGCTACGAATAGCGTTAGTCCCAGTCGAAGGTCTAAGGGTAAGTCGTTGACTCGGTCGAGCGCGCCGTTATTTAATGAGAGCCTGCCGGCCGGCGATTGGCCCGGACTCTCGCGCAATCGCATAGCAGGGTCGTGAATAAAATTGTTTTCTACTCCCTGGCAAAAAAAAAAAAATGATTCATATAAAAAATGAATAAAACAAGAAATAAAAAAACGCCAAGTTGTCCGTCACTGACAAGCGTCCTTAGGTAAAATAAGCGATAAGGGAGAGAGATTAAAGAAACAGAAAGAAGAGGGTAACAACACGTGCCTTCTAGGCTGGCCGTTAAACCTAGAGGCTGGCTTGTGATAGAAAATTACTCAGATTGGCAGCTGTGCTGGGTGTGATTTTTCAACTATCTTTTATCTTGTCCCAAGAATCATGACTCTCAGGGAAAGCGAGCTTGTCGAAGCCATTAGAAAGCTATTAGGCCAGGAAGGTTTTCTTGACTTGGGTTTATTCAGTAAAGACGAGCGAGAAATTATTCGTGGCAAATTTCTTTCTCATAGGTTCTCAACTATAGAACTTAGTGGACTATATCAGTCGCTCTATTAATAAAGTTCTTAAATTTATTTCTCATACATATTTTTTATTTAAATTAGTTAGCAAACTTTTATTTGAAAAATTAATATCTTTCCGAGATCTTCACAAATATTAGTTTTACAAAGGTGGTTGATTCAACTGATAATGAGTCTCATTTGCCTACTCATATAACTGTTTTGTTGGTAGAAGTAAAGAGTCTTGCGTCCATAAAATTATGTTTAATATTTCAACAGTTTGCTTCGTCATAAAAGATATCGTACTTCTTTTGCCACGTAGTCTCCAAACATTGGAAATTTCAAAAAAATTTTAAATGTTTTTTTAAGTAACCTTGATGATGAATAATTTTGCGGTGATTAGTATAGATAGCAGTGACTGTATTTAAACTTGTTAATCTTTGTTCAAAAAATCATTCTGAAAAATGAAGATTTTTGTCAACTCACTGCTCCTTACAATTGCAGTTCTTCTGATCTTTGGTGGTAAGTGTACTTCATATAATATAACCCTTGATGTTAATATACAATATGACAAATTCTTGGAATAAAACACTTTTTAATGTCATTAGATAATTGGAAATATGCGATTATCCAATTCTTTAAATCTAACATATATTAGAGGCAAAGACGCTTTATAAATTTATTTTGCTATACTTCACAGTTTTTTGTTTTTACACTTCAAAATATTTAATTCATTAACTTTATGCTTTTATTATTTTTTATACATAGTTGTATTTCATTACTTAGTCTTATTATTAATTTTTCCTAAATCTTAGTCTTATTACTAGCTCTTGACTAAAATAAGACAAAAACAATTTTTTTTGCGAAATTATCAACAAGTTTTAGAAAAATTCATTATGCCTCTAATTTTAGGCATCTTCAGATGACTTTTTAAAGAATTTTTAAACACTTTTTAAAAAAGTGCTGAAGCTTTTTAAAGTTCTACACACTAAATTTGCCTTGTTCCAGAGTTCAACTTGCATAAATAAAACAAAAGCGAGTTCAAAAAATTAAAAAAATTCAAGGAATTCATAGATTTTGATTAACTCAATGGATTCTAAAAATTTATGTACTTTAAGAAATTCATAGAGTTCTAAGAATATAGATATTCTGAAGCATTTATCAAATTTAAGGAATAACAGGAATTTTGAGAATTCAAGAAGTTTAATAATATTGCCGAATTCAAGAAAATGGAATTTAAGGATAATTTAATGATTCAAAAACAATATAATGATGAAAAAACTTTTTTTTTTTATTTTAATTGTTATTATTTTAAGCAAATTTAATAAACAAATTTATTAATTGCGCACTTTTCTACAGAAAATTTCGTTTTTTCATGTACATTTTTCAAAATAATAACGTTATGATGACTTTAGCAATATTCATAATTTAATTATTAACCTAATGATTTTCACAACTAATTCAATTAACAAATTGAATAAACAAATGCATTATTTTTTTGGAATCAGTCAATGGGAAAATTCGTTTTTTTAATGCTAGTCCTTTCAGTTTGCAACTTCATGAAAATTTTTGCAACGTTCATAAACAGTTGATAACATTTATGATTTTTTAAACAAATTTAATAAACAAATGCATTAATCAAGCATTTTTGACAGGAAAATTCGTTTTTTTTTTTTATGTAAATTTTTTTAATTAGGAACTTTATGATAGTTTTATTAAAATTCATAATTTTTTGATTAATTTGATGTGTTTTTTAAACAAATTTAGTAAAAAAATCCATTATTTAGGCATTTTTTGGTAGAGCAATTCGTTTTTGTTTTAATGCCTAGTTAAAAATTATTTAATTAGGCATTTGTCGACAGAAAAATCTTTTTTTAAATTAACTTTCTCAATTGAGAACTTCGTAATAATTTTAGCAAAATTCATGATTTTCTGATAATTTCATTTTTTTTTTAATTCAATAAACAAATAAATTGTGGCATCTGTCGATGGGAATTTTTTTTTGTCTGTCAGACTTTTTGATTTGGATCTCCATGATAAATTTAGCTACATTCGTAATAAGTT
Source organism: Amphibolips quercusostensackenii (assembly GCA_032357855.1). Lineage (NCBI taxonomy): Eukaryota > Metazoa > Arthropoda > Insecta > Hymenoptera > Cynipidae > Amphibolips > Amphibolips quercusostensackenii. The sequence continues at coordinate 1,695 of JAUELO010030170.1, read as the reverse complement.
ATGAATATCATAATTTTTTAAACAAATTAGAAAAAAGTGCATTATTCGGGCAACTCTGGGCGGAAAATTTCACTTTTGTCGATGCCAATTTTTTTAATTGGGAACATTATGATAATTTTAGGAAAATTCACAATTAGTTGACAAATTTTATATTTTTAAAAACAAATTTGATAAAGAAATGTTTCATGCTGGCACATAGGTCAAAACGAATTCTGCCCTCCACAGATGCCTAAAGAATGCATTCGTTTCTCATATTTGGTTCGAAAATCATAAAATTATAACTAATTATGTATGTAGCTAAATTTGTTATTAAGATCCAAATTAAAAAGTCCGACATACAAGAAAAGAATTTTCCTTTTGACAAACGCCTGATTAATGCATTTATTTATTGAATTTGTAAAAAAAAATAAACATTATCAACAGCTTACAAATGTTGCTTAAATTATCATAAAGTTCGTAACTGAAAGGACTGGCTTTACAAAAAAATCTTTGATACTGACACACGACCAAATAAAGCATTTGTTTATCAAATTTCATTTAAGAATCATAAAATTCATCACTTAATAATGAATTTTGCTATAACTGACATAAAGTTCTCAATTAAAAGAACTGGAATTAAATAAAACGATTTTTTCTGGCGAGAAATGCCTGATTAACGGATTTGTTTAAAGGAATTAAAATAATAATCAACAAATTATGAATTTTACTAAAATTTTGGTCAAGTTCTTAATTTAAAAAATGGACATTAAAAAACGATCTTTTTTGTGAAAAATTACTGATTTATGTATTCGTTTATTAGATTTGTTTATAATGTAAACTATAATAATCTCAAGATAAAATATCTTTGTCATTATATTATTATTTCGAAATTTTTTGCAAAATAACTTAAAAAATGTAAGATTATGAAAAATCGTAGAAAGAGTTTTTTCAACAAATGATTTGTTTATAAAAATTTTTTTGTTTTCACATGATATTTGAACATCTTTGACTTATGTTACTCTATGAAACTTAGACGATTTCAGCAATTTTTTTGTTACCGACGATTACCGGAAACGTCAAATAGAAAAAATTGCCACTTTTTCTAAAATCTTTGTTTATTTTTTAAAAATTGAAAGGCTAACTGAAAAATCAGGCTTGAGAAATCTCATAGAAATCTTATTAGCCTTTTTTGAATCTTCTTTTTGTTCAAATCGTTCAATCTTTGTGGGCTGTACTTTATTTTGAATCAAAAAAGACATTTTTTGCTAATGTGTGGCGGTCTGTTGCTTTTATATATTTATGGATGTTGCGGTTGTCGACCAGATAAGTATATTAAATAAACTGATGTTAGGTGCTTTTGCCTACTCGTCAAAAATAAATATTTTTTGATATTGATTTTCATTTTTCAGTTGTCAGAAATTTCTCAATACCTCCGCTTTTTATGTTTTGGTCTACTGGTCAAAATTCAATATTTTTAAAATTTTAACTTTTATTTCTAAGTCGTGAAAAAATTGCTCTTCAGCTCTGCTTCATTGTTCGCAAACAGATACACATGTTTGATAAATTTATGTTAAGTATTTTTGTATGCTAGTCTAAAATAAATATTTTTCAATATATATATATTGTAACTTGCGCATAAGTGTATTACATGTGCTAGCTTAGTCTGGGTGAATACCACATACACACAAGTTAACTTTTAGACCTCTTATAGTCTTT